>WOGO01007873.1:0-10912 GCA_015342085.1 Leptinotarsa defecta
GTACTTTGATGAGCTGTCGCGAATGATAGGAAGCGTTGTCAAGAACTATTACACTATTCGCATTCAAATTTGGGATCAATGTGTTTTCAAACCATTCCTCGAAAATATTAGCTTCCATTTTCTCACGACAATCAACGTTGCAGTCCTCAAGTTAGTCGCGATCCTCTGTTTGCAGGCATGTTGGGCGTACACATTTTCGAACCATGAGTCCACCCTTTCGTTACTGTGTCAGGAGTGTCATATCAAGATTTGTTCAAATAGAAAATTTGCCGCTAACTTCTGTCTATATTTAGTTATTTGTTCTAAAAAATTGTTACGCAATTCCACCATTCTTTTGCTTTCCATAACTACTTGACGTTTGTTTATTATTATTTTTTTAAATTTGAATCCTAATTTCTTTATCCAATTCTGAAGAGTTTTGTCACAGCGCAGCAACTTACGTTATGGCCGGAATTATTCAATTTCTTTCTTATGATTTCAGTTGTAGTAATCTCATCGCTTTTGTAACAGTCGTATATTGTTTTTTTCAATTATTTTATTAGATGAGCATCTAAAGGTATGAACGCGTCTTGCGTTCATAAGGTTTGTTTTTGACTATTTGACTTGATCTCCTGTAGGTTTGCCCATTTATTTCCTTTCCCCGATTTTTTCTGCACTGTTTCAAATGTACCTACAATAATGTAAAACAAGAGGTTATTAACCTATTATCATTAGTATAAATATTTTACGTATAGTTGAGAAATGAATTTCGGTCAAAGCTGATGTTGCTTGTAATAGTTTGTTTGCCTCGAAACCAAACTTGAGATGTAGATTCTTATATACATTGAAACATACTCTGTGTGTTTCGATATTCAAATGCATCCGAATCTTATTTACTGGTATCTCTTTTTAGCATTGTTCATCATCGTTATTGGAATCATTACAATGGAAAAAGTTTGCGTTATCACACTCGTTATTACTATTAGTACTTTGCAAAAGACGCCACATTCAATACAGATAACAAAAATATTAAGTAATAACAGCTGCACCAATATCGAATTTCAACACTTAAAACACTATCAATTCCTGAAGTGAACACGACGGCGATAACCATTCTCGCATTCCCCGATTTCTTTTTGTCAGCGTAACATGACTTCAAATATAATTTTATGACTCTTCAGCCAATCATAAAACTCGGTTAGTAATACGAACGCTAATTGTACAGCCTACGTGGACTACTTCGTAGCCGGTTCTTTTCTATGTATTGGTTTTTCGGCATTTGAGAGTGCCGCCAACTTTAAATGTGCACAATATCGTTTAATTTGACAATACACTCCGTAGCAATGTTTATATATATTTTCCCATAACAGATTCCTAGACACACTCTTCAGCTTAGTATGTTATCGAGAAACACTGATATTGCCTCAAAATTCTTGAAATGTTTTACTTAGACGACAACTGGAAGACAAACCCTTTCAGTTTGTTTCTGAAAGAAATTCATATGTTTGATATGCACATTTTTGTGCAGAATTCATTTAGGAATATGCTTTCAAAAATATAATAGAACTGACCGATAACTGATGGAAATTCATTATAACGTATTCAAAAAACACACTTTAATGTGGTATTTACACTTGATTTTTACTTCAAGTGAAAATTTTACCCTAGTAATGAAAATAATATCGTCTTTATTATCTTCAAATGAATTTCAAGCAAATTTATCAGGTACAATTTGATTGTTGTTTGAAGAAACTCAACTTGCATGATGACAAGTTATCATTCAATTATTCTAGTTAACCTCAAAAATGTCGCCTAGTACGCAAAGGAATAAATAAAGAAAAGAAAACTAATCTGAAAATACTATTAGTGTGTTTCCTGAATACATTATATGCTTTCATATTTCTCTTGGAAGTTTTCCATGTATTTTTATGTGAAGATGGAGAAGTAGGAAACCGATAAGCTTTTCCCTCGAAAGAATTATACTCTTCATGAAAATATTCTCCTTTCGAACTGAATCAAAAGTCAAATTCAGAATTAACGAGTACCATTTCATATTTTAGTTTTGACTCTTAGTGGAAATTTCCATTTTCAACCCTTTATAATTTTGATTACCTTGTAAAACATAATTTTGCATGAAAATTTGATGCTGAAATCGGTATCAAAATTTGGATCCAGTTTAGTCCCGAAAATGAAGCCAGAGTACCAAATTGGAGATGGAATTTTTAATTATAGAAACATATAAAAAAAGTATTACAAATTATGAAATTATGAAACAACAAAAATTATTTGGCTCTGGGGCGACTTGATTGATTCTAGTGGCGCATTTGCTTTTTCAGCTGCAGGAAAACAATAGTTTGAAAAACTGGATATCCAATAATTCAGTGTTATCATCTCAATAATTTTATATCGTTTCAACATCATCAATAATTCATTTGATTTGAGTAATATCAAAAATGAAGCTAAACTAAGAATATGATAGTGTTTTTTCTGCGACAGTAGATGAAGAAGGAGCAACCTAAATGATCAGAAAATTTGCTGTGGGCTGAAACGTGAATGTGATGATAAACAGGCAGATTCACATTAACAAACATAGACGAATCTACTCGAATTTCTTGGGAAGCTCGTGAAAGAGTGACAAAAATCACATAAATATGATCTCAATTTGACATATCACATTTTTCTTCGAAAGTATATTCAGAATTCCACCATAGAAAGTTTCGAGAAAGGTTTTCGATGTGATAAATGATATTACCAATTGAGTTTTCAATTTTTTTTATTAATTGCTTCATTTTTACAATTCATGAGGAACATTTTGTTGTTTTTTATTAAAAATTGCGAATTTGTCTAAATCTAAGGAGCTATTTTTATCAAATTATTCATATTTTGTATTGCAAAAGCTAGTTCGAATAATGTACATTATTGCAATTTTCAGAGAGAATTTCTCCGAAAATATTTTTCAGATATTTCAATGATTTTTCAGCACTGATTACAATAGACATTTTGGAAATGGAGATTGAGAAACATTAACATCGTGATTCCCACTAATTCCAATTCATGCTTCATACTGAGGTCCTATCTATACAAAATTTGTATGCATAAGGAAAATATTAACTTTCATTCCTTCCTCACATCTGGCCTCTCAGTACGAAAACTTCTATCTAGCAAGTTGGCTGTTTTTTAGAAGCTTACATATTTACACTTTTAAATAGGTATAATAATTAAAATATTTTTGAGAAATTTTATTCATACACTTTTTGTCTCTTAGATATAGACTCAAGGCATGAGAATAAATACAGATGCTAGGTATGTGTAAGGAAATGAGGAATGAACCGATTGACATTTGAGTAATAACAAATATACTTGAAGGCAATGCCTATGTAAAAATTGGGATATTGAAAAGAAAATAATTATCAGTTATGCTCCCATGCAGTTTTGAAGGTTTTTGGGGCTGAAGTTCCGCCTACTACTGCGGTAAACATTATCAAAGGAACAATAAGTCAAGCACCATCTCAGGCCCTGCGATCGTTACCATATTGCCGCAGTAGTAGATGAAACGTCATGCAATAACCAGGAAAATGCTTTCACACATATTTGTTTTTGTTTGCAAACGATACTTTGATAAAATGTTTTTATTCATAAAAAAAAGGATAATTACATAGTTTGTGAAAATACTATTTCCTTGAAATATTCCATTTCTATTTTCAGAATAATCTTTGATCCAGTATGAATCGAAACCGTCTGGATATGATAATTTTATTCCTTTATTGCGAACTAGTGTAGATAGTTGAGAAATTGTATATTATTAAAATGATATTTCAGAACGAAGTTCGAAGTCTGGAAACCTATATCTTGATTTGAAGTAGGTAGTGGCATGAAAAAAATAATTCAGAGAATACAATGGTGTAAGTTCCGAATTTTCAGAGAGAATTTAAAAAAACAAAATAACACCAGCTCATATTGTTGTACTGAAGTACACAAACTTCAATCGGTTCACTCATTTCCCTCTGTTTTTGATATTATTTTTTGAGTACAAAGCTATTAGGATTTATAAGTAGACGTATTATGTGGGACTAGTATAGAATACTTATACACGATATTATATGCACTTTTGTAATTTTGAGTCTTTTTTTATCAATATTAATTGGCGTTTTTTCTCGTAACTCATTAATTATTGTCATTTATTTTAACAAATGAGGCAGTGAAAAAAATTTTGAGAACGAAACCAGATAATTGACTAACCTAAACTAAATATTATGCTAGTTCGATAATAAATCACAGAAATTGGTAAAAGTTACTAAAATCACAAATAATAATGATCACACATTCACTAATTCTAGTTTCAGCGTATACCTGAAGGAGTAAGATTCATGTGAAATGGTGTATTTCAGCTATTCAGGTTGAGCACAAAATTAGCAATTATGAACAATTTTTTTTTATGGAATTGATGCAACTGAAACTGTATGAAACAGTTTTGAGCTGAAGAAGTCAAGCAGAAAAATAACCATTTCACAGTTATTTTCAGAATGACAGATTAGAATATATTTTTGAGAATCTTTATGAAATATATTTCACATAATTCTACAGAATTCATGCGAAGGATACAGTATTTGCTGCTGATAAAAAAAATGTAAATTTGAGATTACAATCTGCTTATACCTAATTAGCGAATTTACTGACGACTATGAAAGATTAACATAATATTGAAGGCTCGATATTTCAATAGTTCTTCAGTCTATCTACATCAAGTTGTTTCCGAATCATCAAATGAAAATTATGATTACAAATTCGGGTTCAACAATATTGAAAGCAATATTGATCAATAATGAAAGATACTCTCATTTTCTGAAAGTAAAGCTTATAACAGCTTCATAATTTTATTATTCAAGTCATATCAAAGATATTGAATACTTTACATTCCTAAGTTTAGTCACACATTCAAATTGAAACACAATAACAAAAAATCGATCCGAATATCAAATTTTCTAAAATATTCAGGCTACTTCTCTTAATCCCTACCTATAAGGCCAAATACAAAAATAAGTCATTTCCTAAATTAGACTGAAATTTAATGAAAAATTTGCTAAAATTCTCAAAATTCGTTTTTGCCGCAAAAATTCAAGATAATATAGAGATTTAAAAAGCTAAGTTCCTATATTGGAAGGGCTCGTTTGTCAAATTTTTCACTACTTTTCAGAGTATTCACTTTCAGTACAATCTCAACTTCTTCAACAATAATTTCGTAATTCGAAAAACTATCTCACTCACATCATTTTAACTACCTTATCTGAAAATTAAAGTGGTAACACATAATATTGAAAAATTAACTGCACAATACCTTTCAATTCATTTAAAGAGTTCAGTTGAATACAAAATTTATTCCGAGTAGTTTATTACTCAGGAGATGAACACTAGCTGAGGTAGATACATTTTGTCAGAGTAAACATGTGAGAATCAATTCAATGTTCACTGTCTTTGAAATACTCATATTAAAATTCACATTCGACATAGGGTGGCACGCAGTGATAATATAATTTCAATGGAAAATATTGTTCACTCTGAGATTTTTTGGTAGATTTTTTGTTTTAAGGCACACAATTTACATGATCCGATAAAAGAGAAAAACGGTTATCGATTCAACTTCAGAAATCAATCAATTACAACAAAACGTCATAGGTACGGAATACGTATAGGTTATGTAGCAGGTATACAAAAAAACATAGACTTTGAATCTTGCTATTATCTAGCTCAACCTAGGGGGAGCCAATTTCCAAACAGTCACCCATGACTGATGGGGATGTAATTTGGATTGCGATCTACAGATCTTCGTTGACGGCACAGTGTGGCATGACCAGATGGTCAAATAACTAATTGGCTATTATAATATTATTTCATCAATGGGCAAAAACCCTTCTATTAGTTTGGGTTTACAGATTTGATTCATATATAACTGGTGAAACTAGTGAAACGCGTTCCGAATGAAATTAATTGTGAAAATTCTATTATTATTATAGATAGTACAACATATTGGACGAGTTTCATACCCTAATAGTTGATTTTGAGTTTGGCCAGAATGATTTTCAACCAACTGGAATGTGACAAGTTGATTTTTGATGAATTTCAAGAACAGATTGTGAAGTGTTAGGAATCACACGTTAAAAGGTAAGACCTCGTTGATCCTTAGCTCGCACAAGTTTTGACTTCTGAGGGTTGTCGTTCGTAGGGGTGCGACAGCTGGTTAACGGAAAAACAGATTTTAAACAGATTTTTTTTTTAAACAGATTAAGTGACTAAGTATATTATTTGGTAAGAACAGATTGAGCAACTGAGAGTTATTCAAATCGATTTGATTGTTCATTGGATTTAAAGAATTTTCAAATCACTTTTCATACTTTCCAGAATATTGATTTTGAAACTTCTTGATTTATTTGAGGTCAGCAGGCATATGTTGAATCAATTTTTCCATTTCAGAAATTATTCCTTTGTTTTTTATGTGTGCTTCAAATGTTCTTTCAGTTTGACCTATGTAAAACATTGGATATGAACCTCACGATCATTTATGACCTGCTCATTTATCTGACAGAATACTCTTGTTTTTGCTATTTTTTATATGTTTGTTGTAGTCGTTATTGGTTTTATAACATATGTTCACTCTCTTTTTTTTTAAATTAGAAACCTTCATACTAGAATAGGAAATTGAATTTGAGGACATCTTCTCACATTCTCACAGTGTTCAATCATGAATTCGAAACTCTTCATTTTCTGAAAAAAGGTTTGTAACATAACCTTCTGGAAGATATAGAAATGAATTCGTTAGTTTCAAATACTTATTGAACGATGAAATTGATTCGAGTAAGACTGTTTTGCCTAATATTTCCATAGGGAATAATCATTATTTTTCTCCCTCCAATAATCACAACGTAGTAATCATCAATTGATTGATCTGGTTTCTTAGTAAATGGAGGATAGTATCAGCTCTTTTCAGGGAGCTGATCTGGCCTACAACTCATTCAGTAAACTTTATCAGTGAGTTTGATATGGATTTTCATTGGCTAGTTCCATTCAACGTTCATATTCGTTTCCTGCGTTTCTTTGATGTAAGTTTTTTATGACGATTCTTCGTTGACATTCGCCAAAAGATAGCTAGATGAAAGTATCTCTTACACACAAATATTAGTGAGGAAATTGATGAACAGTGGATTCATTGAAAGAACTAACCAATCTTTCAGTACTTTCGAATTCCACTCGAAAAATAACTTTTTCCCAGTTTGGTTCAATTTCATCTCAACCACCGTTGTAAAAACGTTTTGGACGTTCTATTTAGAGAAAACTTACATCTCTAAATCTTAACTGATAGCATATTTACTATGATTATTTGTTAGGGGCTGAAACTGACTGGTTGTTGAATCACTTGTGTAGCTCTGTATTTTCATAATGACTGATCGTAAAGAAAAACGTGAGCAAAATTCTTGTAGAAAATTTTATTCGCTACCAGAATGAATATGTGGCATATTTAGTTACGATTCATCCTTTAGGAGTTATGAACAGAAACGTTAAATAAGTGCATTCGTCTCATGGTTTATTTGAAATCTCGAAAAATGAAGAGGAATGAAGTTGAAGAAAACTTGGGTATTTCGACTATAATTATTTGATTTCATGTAATGCTCGACCTCACAACGGCTCTAGATCAATTATTATACTTTCACATTTTGTAATCCAAAACAAAAGCATATTTCCTAATCACCAAAAATGCAATAGTTTTCTCCACTCAACCACCAATCAAGTTAGCGTTCTCAGGAGAAGAAGATGCCATATTGCATATCTGGTGATTGGGTAGAGTGCTTCTCTTGGATTCATTCTACACCAGAGGTTCCATTTTCTGATATTATTGTATTCATGAATGTGAATGAATCAATTTATTTGCATGACAGAAAACATTTTGGACGAAATCAGTTCGGTTTATTTAAATACAGAAACTTTGGCATCTACTGATTCAACTCTACTATTCATCTCCAGTAATAATGAACAACTCATCTAGTTTCCAATTGTTATAAAATGTTCACTTTATGGGCACCCGCACTCGTCTACTATCATTTTGGGCAAGTCTCTTTTGATTATAGTCGAGTCAGGACCGTAATAAATCAAACTCATGCTGGAGAATTTGAGAGGAGCACAACAAGGCGTCATTCCGGATAAGTGTTGCGTCTTCCTCACTTCTTCGATGACGTGCGCGTGATAGGTGACATAAGTATCAGGCGTTCGATGGTGACCACAATCTCCTCGACAGTAATTGGCAAAGTACCTGAAAAAAGTTGATACAAAGTTTTCACAAAGTGAGTGGAAATTATCCAATTCAAAAAGTAATATC
The DNA here is from genome assembly GCA_015342085.1 of Leptinotarsa defecta. NCBI lineage: Eukaryota > Metazoa > Arthropoda > Insecta > Coleoptera > Chrysomelidae > Leptinotarsa > Leptinotarsa defecta. Next base: position 8,345 of record WOGO01007873.1, read on the forward strand.
ACAATTGCACGGACAAATTAGTTTACATTTCCACAACTCTGAAGATTCATTTATAATATAAAGTGTGATCCACTGAGATTGAAAGTATTCCTGTAAAATTTTTATTCTTTAAATAACCAATGCTATTTTTTTGCAATTGCCAAATAATAAAAGGTTCACCGAGGACCGAAAGAGTCGATATGTTTTTTCCCAATGACATTCTACGATATTTTTGAAGAACGAAAATTCTGTTTTTCAATTAATTACACTATTTCCTCTATGAGTTCAAATTGATCCAATGCGCTGCCAAACCAGCCCGAAAAATCACCGGTCCACTATCATTTGACAATGATAGTGGACCGGGGTAGAGACTGACCCATCACATGGGTGGGAAGGCGGAAGAACTGGGCGTCAGCTTCCATGCGATTTTTGATGGTTCAAAAGGTATTAGAAATGTCAAAAAGCTCGGAAAGTGGGTATTCCATGATTCGAACGTTTGATATAAATTTCTTTTGCGTAACCAAAATGTTTTTTCTTCATATCGGATCGTCATTTGTGATGAAAAATGGATTCTATACATCAGGGGTTGGCAAGTAGTTTAAGGTAGGGTCCGGATACTGTGGGACAATTTTAACGGGGTACAGAAAAAAAAATATTGGGTAATAATAAAGTGCTACATATTATTTTGGTTTCATATCACATTCTGAATTATGAAAGAAATATAAGACCACTTATTAATGTGAGAAACTTCACCGACGTTCTTGAGCCATTTTTTTATAGTTTGGTTTTCGAGAGGAACAGCAAATTCGAAGTGTGTCTTCTAGGTGAGCGTTTGTTAATCTCGAACGATATTTTTTTTCAAAAAATGCATCTTTGAGAAAGATGTTTCACATACATATATCGAGCCAAACATAGTGGCCAAATTGATAGCTAGTCTTTTACAATTTTCATATTTTTCTGGGACATATTTGGCCCAAAATTCTTCAGTGGATACCATTCTATACAGAATCAGAAAATGGTTTCTGGTTTTTATTAAGCGTCCAGCACGCACGTAACGCTGCTTCTGTGGATTATTTTGGTCGCTCATGCAACGAACTAGTAATTTTGTACTCTTTTCGTAAGAACTGAGATATGTCTAAATTTTTTCATTACGAGCCTGATTGCCAAGAGGAAAGTTTTTCTGTAATTGCTGATGAGTTGTTCCGTAGTGTCGTTTCAAATTTCCACTTTCAACAATAGCGACAGTTTTATTGCATATGAGGCACACTGGAACCGCTTGAGGCCTATCATTCTGCGAAAAACCTTCCATTTTCACTGTCGACTTTTCGTTTTTCAGGATCCATATCAACTTAGGTACAGAAATATTTTTTATCAAACGAACGAAAAAGAGAGAAAGTAAGTTAAGTACGCGGTGCGCTGCGGAATGCTCCCGCACATATTTCTGAAAAAATGGTACGAAGTTCAATCTATGGATGTTTCGGGTGCATAACAGAACATATTTAAATCGGATCAGTTTGATTCGCACACACGCAGGCTAGATAGGACACTTATCAGTAGTAGGTAAAACAGGTTAACTAGGCAACTTCAAATAGAATACGTACTAAGTTAGATTTTATTTGTGTTATTTCAATTGATAAAGATATGGTGTACCTCATCTACGAATTTGTATATGTACTTGGTATATAATATAATATTTGGGGCGGTCCGCGGGTCAACCTTTCGCGTAAACGGACCGCGGTTGCCGACCGCGGCACTACATCAACAGGAGACGCTAAGGACAGTGATTGAACACTGATGAGCCACCCAGGCACTTCTCAAAGGCGAAAATTCACAAATAAATGCCATCGTGGTCAGCTGCTGGTGTGATTCACGGTTCCTTTCGGCAACTAGGACAAACTAACAGCAGAGTTCTATTGTGAGGAAATCGACGGAATGTTCTAAAAATTTCGTCAGCAGCAGCAGCCGATACTGGTCAATAGAAGATGCCCGATCCTGCTTGACGACAACAACCGTCCACACGTTTCACAAATTAAATAAACTGAGCGTGAAGTTCTGCTTCACCCACCATACTCCCCAGAGTTTCCGCCAACCGACTATAATATTATCAAGTAATGCAATAACCTTCTCACCGGTGAACCTTCGCCTTTCAGGATCAGACAAAAATGGTCTTCATGGAATCCCGAGCAAACAATTTTCATGCAGACTGAAACAAGCGCTTATTTCGATTGAATTCAATAGGTATTCACTGAGTTATTACAGTCTGAAGTAGATTCATAAAAAAAGGACCACACTTTCGAAACAACTCGGAGGGAGAATAGGCCGTCTAACCGTTTTAACTCTTTTTTGATAGAAAGAATTATTATTGCTATTAAATGTGGCAATGCTGCTTCGGTTCTTGGAACTATTCCTCCTTCACATAATTTTGATGAGATCATGCATTGTCCTAATTTCAGAACGGAACTGAAATCTGTTCGAAACAAGCCGAGATATGCGGATATTCATCAGTCTCCTATCAAGGTTAATTCACAAGTGATTGATCCACCTTCTTTTTTTTCAGTGCGGTCAGTGGACTCAGGTCATTCTTGCCCC
>WOGO01007874.1:0-10912 GCA_015342085.1 Leptinotarsa defecta
TCAAGATCTTCAGATGATGTGGTGCTGCAGGTTTTTCCGGGTTTTCCTGTAGCTGAAAAAGCAAATGCGCCACTGGAATCAATGAAGTCGCCCCGGACCGCCAATTAATTTTTATTGTTGTTTTTATTTTTATCGTTGTTTTAACCATAAATAAATGCTCACATATAAAAAAAGAAACAATAAGAAAAATATGTATATCGAAATTAACCCTTATCCCATTAAATGAAAAGCTGTTCAGGTTCAAGCATATAGAAACTAAAAAGTAGAACCATACTATTTAGTCTCTTTTCAGTTTTCTCTGTTGTACTGGTGGTCACAGGAAGAGTGCACAACAGCTGCAGTAATATCCTGATGTTTGTCGTTACCAGTTTGTCGATTCTCCCCCAAACATGGGTGTTGAGGCAACTTATTTTCAGGATTTGATTTCCACATTTGTTTCCAAATTTGCAACTCACCTCTCAAGACCAAAAAGCATGGCAAATCTGCTTTGTATTTGAAAAATGTCAATAATGTAGGCAAATCATATCTAGTACTTTCAATCCTCTGTGCCCATACATAGGGGAACATAAAAAAGTGGTTCGCTATCTTCGGTGGGCCACCGTATTGGATGAAGAACGTCGTCACTAATTATGCATTTTCAGTCGAATAAAACGTTCATTTGCAAGAATTGAACTGAACTTACATGTAATAATTTTAAGTTAAGTAAAAGCTTGTAGAAAAATTGTGTTCTAGAATGCTTTTTCTCTACGGATGCTATACAATGTGCCACTTCTCTCATCGCTTTCATACGTTCAAAACGAAAGATTTCTCACGCAGTGAGAAATATCTGTTATATATATCTGAATAAAACGACGATTTCTAATAGACTCTCTTTATTTCAGTTCTCAAGTCAATTACATAAAAAACCATGTCTACATGGTGTACAATATACTGACTGAGAATAAGAAATACAATAGTGACATCTCCCTTTTTTTATATAAAACAATGAAATTAAAATTGAAAAAAAAATACGAAAATAACATTTTCAATAGTACATTAGCCTGTCTGGCTTTTTAACTGGTCTACCAGATGATGTTGCTTCTGGATTAGAGTAGCAGTAACTACTGTTATTAGACAAAGATAAAAATTCAAACTCATCTTGATCAGTCATATCGATATCATTATTGTCAGGTGGTGGATGATTTTGACTGCTTCCTATGTTCCGATAAATTACCGGAGAAATTCATAGGTGAAATTCCTCTGTATTCACCCATCTCGTTTCTACCTTCAATTATGTACTTAATTTTCAACTTTAATTTCAATTTATTTCCGACTGCGCCATGTTATATATCTGAATAAAACGAAGATTTCTAATAGACTGTCTTCATTTCAGTTCTCAAGTCAGTTACATAAAAAACGCCGAACTTTTAGTTTTTGCTTCCGCCAAGGCTGCTACGATTTACTATGTCTACATGGTGTACAATATATTGACTGAGAATAAGAAATGCAATACGTGAATTTCCATAACATCCGATGATATTTTCTTCGTTTCTTCAATGGTATCTACTATATCGAGGTAGTCATCGACGAGCAGTGTTGCTCCCTGATTGATTTAATGCCTCAAATTCCGCAGCGTTTCTTCTCATAACTGCCCCGATGGTCGTAGCCGTCATTTCATGTTCTTGTGTATTTTTGTCATGACCGTCTGTCTCTCTACGAAAATCTCTGTGCATTCCTATCGATAGATCTGGTTCGGATTCTATGGAACATATCCTGAATATCTGCAGTCACAACTATATTTCTCTGCCTGAATTTGAAGATGATGCCAAGTAGAGACTTCAGCAGGTCGGGACCTTTCAGAAGAACATCATTAAGACTAACTCCATTTGTTTTTGCTGCTGCATCAAACACAAACCGTATTTTTCCGGGTTTATTAGGATTTTTTACCGCAAATTGTGGCAGATACCCAACATTCATATCTTTTGATATCTTTGTCGCAGGCAATATTCAGCTGAATTTTATTTTCGTATTCAAGAACAAAGTCTTCGTTTCTGTTCATCTTTTTCTCTATGGATTTTAATCGGCACAGGACAGTAGATTTATTATTTGGGAAAGTTACATTGTCATTTTTCCATGAAAGTTCAGTTTCCCATCTGTTTGCAGCTATCCTTTTTGTCGTCTCTCTCTGTCGTCTGGATGTTGTAATGTTTTATAATATTTCACACCGAAATTCTCAATTTTGAAAGAATTTTCAACTAGTTGATCCAAATCGTCATACTGATGGTTTATAAAAAGGGAAAATTCTTGATCTACTCATCCAAATAGCAAATATGAGATCAGAGTTTGTGGTTTTATACAGTGCATAGATTCAATATTTACTCGTTGAATATGATCCCATCTCTTGGATAGACTTTTAGAGTCCATTGAATGTACAGAAAGGAATAAGTTATGGTTAGTTCTAATATTATTTATATCGTACTCAGTATCTTCATTGTTACCTCTTATCTTCAAACTGATCTTTTTCGAGTGGGGTTCTTCATAGGTCATATAATGTGTCCAACTGAATTTCAAACTTTCTGTTGGTCCAGTAGCACTTCTTTTCTCAGCCAATATACAACATCAACCATGGTCACCGTATAGAACCTTCATCAAAAAGAGTATGGGTGTCGATTTTACCTTTGGGGCCAGTTAATTCTACAGGAGTTACTAAACAACTGAATCATATTTTATTTTCTGTCACCCAGTCCCAACGTATCTCAACTTGTAATTTTTTGAAGTTATGGCACTTTTCTACTTTATGCCCGTTTTTTCTGCAGAATTCACATCTGAATGCTGGTTTTTCTGGTTGAATGTATGTGGTACAGACATACCTCTTCTTTTTATCCAGTTCTCTTTCAGGAGCAAAGTACATTATGGTCTGTCACAATTGTAGAAAATTCAATTTCTCTATTTGTTTTTCCCATAATATTTTTAAATTTGTGATCAATTTGATCACTGCGTCGTTCAAAAGATGTGGATTCAACAAATATTCATCACGTTTCAAACTCTGCACAGTAACTGCCAGATTTTGAATTTTATTGGAAAAGCTTAAAATGTTGTCTAATCTATCTTCCCTCAAGATGGTAATCCTCTTCACACAGGTCTTGTATAATTATAACAGATCTAAAGAATCGTTTTTCCAGTGTATTGATAATTTTACCGACTTCTTGAGTGGAACTGAGCGTTAACAGATTCTCTGGCTTTGCCTCTTAGACATTTTTGAAGTCGCGCAATATTTTCAGCATTGGAAAATCCACAAATTTTTGTTGTTTCTTTGAACTGATTAACGAAATTAATCCACTCTCCAGCTTGTCCAGAAAATATTGGAAGTTCCTTGCTGAACGACTGTCTGGCCATGAATTTGTTCAGATTCTGGTCTTCCGTGAGAGAAACTGTGGAGTTACATTTTCTCTGTTATCATTTCTTGATTTCACTCAATTTTCAATGAATGACAATTTACTAGTTTGTGTTTTTGTTTCTTCGTCTTGTTTTGAAGAGATGGATATACCACGACTCAAGTTCAGCTTGTTTGAACATAGCTTCTTTCTCTATAGACGTTTTTCAATTTTTGCTAGAAGTATTTCCTTCTCAAGTTCAATTTCCAACTTTCTATGTCGATTGGATTTACTACTTGAAACTTTGCTAGTTTCAGGAACTTGATTGATTGTTCTGAAAGTGCAAACCATGAAATTATAAAACAAGAACAAAAGTATTTCTTCCTTTTCACTTTCAAATTCTGCCGGGATTTTTAATTTTTTCATATTTTGCAAATTTATGTTTTTTTTAGAAGTGTCATGGATTTGACTGCCGTTGTCAAAAATTGCTGGTACTTTTGCCTTTATCCTTTCACTTCTTAAAGGTGCGTCCACAGGGTTGTTCTTATCAAAAACTCGAAGGACCACTTATGTATCTGACTTGGTTTTACTTTTCAACTTGGTCAAGACTTTGGTTTTGATTGATACGTAGAAATGGGAAGAAAATTTTTCGTACCATCAACAACTTTTTTATTTACATATTCACACTCTCAATTGTTTTCATACAGGTTTGAACAGGAAAATTGACACAAACATACTATAAAATTGGATGAACAAGATTATTGATAACAAACGTTTTAAATTAAATTTCCGCAGGAACAATGTTGATGAATGAAGCTAATTTTGAACAAATAAACGCGTTCTCTTCAAACTGTTATGCACTGGGAGAAGTTTCTGATGAATTAGAGTTTTATATTACGAAAAAGGTTTATCATTTTGGGTATCATACAATCGAACCATTCTCTGAATGGTGCTTCTGCGAAGTCAAGCCCAAAGAATCCTGTAAAATTGAATTTTTTCACTGTCAATAAACTTTTCAGTCATTGAATTTTTTATTCTTGGGAGGGTCGCCCTGTATAAAAACATGAATCAGATCATTTCAAGAATGATGTCAATATTCAGCTTTTGTTTGCTATATTTTCATTATAATCAGAATTACGCTTGCACAGATTTTCTCTAAATCTAAATTCATCTATATTTTTGAGAAGAAAAGTTTTCGATGACGATTTTAATAAGCACACTGCAGAATAATTCGATTTATAAATAGAATTGGTGTCAAGTAAACACTTTGCATTATGTAGATTTTTAGTTGGTTCCGAGGAAAGTATATGAAAAATTTATTTCAAGGATTTGTTTTGTGAGCAACTGGATGGTTTCAAAGTTGTAGTTGAAGCAGTTTCATATATGCCGATTGGAACTGTTATTTTGAATAAATGATTGGGAAGAAAATCAGCTTCAGATGTTTCGAAGAATTATAATGTTTACTAGTTTTTTCCAATTATATCAATTTGAATATTCCAAAAAAAGAATTTGATTCCAAAGCTCTAGAGTTTCACATTAAATCACTAATTGTTCCTATCAATTTGCAAATTGTTAACTCAGTAAGTCTTTCATCAATGAACATAATAGTCGCACTGAACAATATACAAAACAGACAATATTCGGATGTCTCAGAAACAGCTGCGATTTCGATGATTTGTCTTCTTTCAAATATTAGTTTCATTATATTATTCAAAATCAGGAATATTTTGAAGTGAGAACATAACTATTTATATTATTTAAACAATATGCATAATATTTATGGAAGGAATGCAGTTTTGCTCAGTTTTTTGTAAGCATTCTTCGTGTTTCAATCAGTATGATAACAGTACATTGGATATACACGTAATAACTACGGCACCAACGTTAAAGTTGTTTTTGATGGATACAATAATGCTATAACTTATGCGTATGAAAGAAATCGTGGATATGTTAGTATTTATTCATTAGGTCGTTTTAAAAGTTTTGACCGGTTTTATATCATGTGTTTTTGCAACTCCATATCTCAATAAATATTTATTCTACTGATATTTATTCACTATCCTGATAGATAGAGAATTTCGTACTCTATATATTGATACTGTTGATTTTTTTTCCAAATTACAATTTGTTGTTCCTTTTCAGCTCATTTGCATATTATCTAGCGTCTGACCGAAAGTTCGGTTTCGGTCGAGTTTCGGCATAAAAACCGGTCTCGGTTTAGTTTCGGTTTTGGCGCCAAATCTGCCGAAACTACAACCGGAACCGAAACTGCATTCGGGAGTTCCCGCGCTGTGATCGGTCACATACGGCGCCTTGACTTTCATACAATCGACGACGCTTGCACATGCCTGATAATATCGTGACTATTGTGATATTAGGTATCAACTCAAATGAGTAATTTTATGTTTAATATTTTTGAAAACCCATCAATGATATTCAAAAGAAGAATGTACACCTACTCAAAGGAACACCTCACCTATTTTAAGTATTTTCAAGGTGCAATTAATATTTTTTCTTGAATAAGGGTTTTTTATGTTGATTATTAATAAGTAAAAATGTCGAAGAGTGCATAACGTTGCGATTTTAAGATAAAAAAAAAGACTGACTGATTATAATAAAGTTTTCTTTATTTTTCCCCATCATAAATGGTGCTCAGGATGGCGGAAGAATTAGGCGTCAGCTCCCATTCGGTTTTCGAAGGTTTAAAACGTACTGTAAAGATCAAAAAACTCTAAATGTCTGACCTAACATTATTATATTTTCATGCTTGACTCCAATCAGTATTATTTTCAAACAGTTAACCTTTTATATGTATGAAGGTAGATGACAATGATCATTAGCTCCAGAGATTCAGCCACTCAAAACTTGTCGAGATTTTTGCTACAATAATTAAACCACTGCAAGGTAAAACATCGTCTTTTGTGAAAAATTCAAGGAATTTTGTTGAACTACTAGGGAAAATCTAAGAGATCGTTTTATTTTTTCATTTGGTATCATTGGTGATCCCTGATATCTAAGAGGTGGCAAGAAACTGTTTCAAATTCTTCAATGCCGAGTGTTAATTTACAGAAAAGAATTCCAGAATTAACTTTGCGGTAAGTTAGCTATCTAACCTTACCCCAATGCATAACACCATTATCGTTATTTTTTTACTGTCAACTAATGCAGATTTTAGTAATACCGAGAAATTAAAGAAGTTTGTTCTCTCTAACTCGATTACATGAAATGTAATCACGCATTAATTGTGCCCAATCATGAGGGAGTTCAGTCGGTGCGCCTTTTTTGTCTCTGGCCTGGAATGAGAAATTTGTGGTTTATCTCTTGTAGGCTACTGGAATTTTGGAGAGCTACCCAGCATATAACTGTATTATGGATATTTTTCTTTTGGCCAAGGCATGAATCGGAGAAGGTACATTGTTACAGATGTTTCCGTAGGCTCAAGAATGTTGGTGAAATAGTTATACAAATATGATCCAATTTTTGTTTGCTCCACGGCCGGCGATGGCTTCGTGCCACACATGATAGTAGGTTTGATTTGGATACAGGTCTATAGTGTCCTTTTATAAAAGGAAATTGAATTTTTCAATAATGGAGTTGCCAGGCATTGTTGCAAGCCAAATTTTTAGGTTTTATCTGATGCATCATTCTACGAAATTTTTGTCGTTTCGCTTTTGATCATATACCTGGTCAGCATCAGATTTATGTAAATGCAGTTTTTCTTGTATATTCGTTTTGTCCTTCGCTTGAGCCAACTTCTCTTCAAGGGTCAGTCTGTCACAAGTCGCGCAGGTATCGACGTTACGTTTTTTAAAGTCAAGATTCATCCCATGAAACTCTTGCTTTGAAGTTTCAAAAAAAAAGCAGATCTCGCTTCGAGAATCGATGTCCTTCTGCATTCTTCATGAACCATTGTTATAGTTAGGTGAGGAGGAAATTTCTAACGTCATCTCTTAAAATTTTGCCGCGTTCGTCAGATGAAGCGCCTTTATGATTTGGTGAAACAAATTCAGAAATACTATTTTGTATACGTAGAAAGTTGTGCCAAGAGAGTTAAAAAGAAAGTCAGATATAAAGCTAACAAGTAAAAACATAGTTCAGGTGTATTACAAAATAAAACACAATTCAGCAGTAATACAGTAGTAGTAATAGGCTCACATGGTAGAATAACTTGCAATTTGGGCTCATGTATTTTGACTAGAGTGTAAAAGTTTCTTAACGTGGTTCTTAATTTGACCAATAGGTTCATAATAAATGTCGAGATTTTCACAGAGTTAATCCTAAAGTTTGCTCACTGCAACAACTGGTGACTTGAGTAATATGTTTGTTCTAGAATTTGGTAGATGAAAACTCAGTTCATTTCTAGAATTGATTCGTGTAACATGAAAGTTGAAGTGGGAGAGTAGTTCAGGACAGTCAATCAGATTATTCACTAGTTTATAAATGAAAATTATAGAGTAGTAGGTTCTTCGATTCTGCAGAGATGATAGATTAAATTTATCAAGTAGTATTCTGTTGTCGATGCCTTGTTCAGGGTAAACTCCTTCTAGCTTGTATAGACTCTTTGTATAGACTCGATTTTGTTTATGTCTACCCTTCTAGCTCTTAAAAGAAATCGATAGCATTCAATGGCCCTAAAATTCACAATTACATCCCAGAGTCCATCAAAAATATTCATAGTTATAAACAGTTCTGCAAAAAGTTGATGTCCTTCATTCTCATGAACTCTAGAGCTCTTGAAGTACTCATACAATGAATGCCAAAATATAATTCTCTCAGTTTTTCAATTTCTTATAATATTAGTTTAGTCTTTTAGCTCCTGAAAATTTTAGATTATTTTTTTTCTTTATTATCATATTATTTAGGCTTATAATATATCACATATCAAATGCCCAAACACTAATTAATTAGTACTAGAGCTTTTGGAGAGCTGCGTTTATATGAAATAAACGTCGTGAGAATATTTTTTCAAATGGATATAATCTACAGCGATTCAAATCCAATGTGAATCGCTACTTTCGCACAGGCACCGCTCATGAAGCGCTTAGAAGATTTACTGTTCTCAAACATTAAGAAAATGCTCGTTGAAGAAGAAATAAGGTCAGATGAAGATGTGATCCTCGAAACTGTGGCCTATTCTGAGGGTGAAAACAAATTGTATTACAAAAATGGCATAAAAAATTATATGATTGCTATAATCGTTGTAACGCTTTCGTATGCAACTATAATAATACTGTTTATTTCTTTCCGATCATACAATTATGATGTAGGAAACGTCAAATACAAGTATATTAAAACAACAATATGCAGATTAAAATATAACGGAGTTACATCAAGTGAAAAACAATTATAATATACAATATAACATTCAAATACATATAAATAATACACACATTATGTACACTCATTTTTATAGAAGTCTTCCAATGAATAGATAGTCCGATCAATTAAAAACTCTTTGAGGTTCATTTTAAGCTTTTTGATATCGGAGAAATTTCTTAGAGTAGAAGGGTAGACAATTGAAAAGTCTTGCTCCGGCCAAGAAGGGAGCCTTTTCATAGGTTGAAGTCCTAGTTGTGAAGTTGTTTAATTTTAATTGAATTTCCCGATCTTGTGGGATATCGATGGCACTGAGAATTGGACTCGTAGTCATTCATATTTTTCCACGTATAGACTAAACAACCATAGATATAGATTGCTGGGAAAGTCAAAATTTCATTTTGTTTAAATGAGGGCCTACATGATTCGGTTTTTTCTAGATTGAAAATTAGGCGAAGAATTCTTTTCTGAGCTATAAAAACACGATCCGCTCCTACAAGATGACATTGTATGACAGTGTAGATTGAACCATAGAATAATACACGTTAATCAAAGATTTTACATCCAAAACCTGACGTAGTTGCAATAGTGTATAAAAGCTGCTATTAAGTTTTCTAATTACTTGGTTTAAATGAAATTTCCAAGATAAATTTGTGGAAATGTGAACATCCAAAAATTCAGTTGTTTCACTTGGGAGAATTGTGACATTATTGACTAAAACCTGTATATGATTAATAAATCTTTTTTTACCAAAAAATTCTAATAATATTGATTTTTCTGCATTTACGACAAGCTCATTATCATGACACCATGTCGTAAAATTATTGCTGATAAAATTCAGCCACTTTCGAGCTCCTCAGGATTATCCCTGAGAGCTCCAAGTGAAGTGTCAAACATGTCCGAATCAGCACCATTCCATCTAACGTATACCCTTCTGTACCTTATATATGCTAATAACCAGTTTGAAAATATTGCACAAATTCCTATAGTACATAACTTTTCCGATAGAATATCAAAGTTAATAGAGTCTAATGCCTTAGAAAAATCGAAGAAGATCTATTCGGACAAAACCCGTACTGAAACTCAAAATATTATTACTCAACAAAAAATCAAGCAATTTGTTATGAATACATTTTTCGATAATTTTGCTTATAGTACTTGGAATAGTGATGGGTCGATAATTGTTCAGGGTCAGCGGACCATTTTTCTTAAGTATGGGAATGCACATTTCACCTCGTTAAAACTTAGCAAACCACTTCTCAACGGTTGATTTCCTGGTGCAAAGTACAAATAATGTTTATTAGGATAACTCCTGGCTTCAACAGTTTTTTTTTGGCAATGCAGACAAAAGTTACTAAACTCAAAATGTTCTATTCCACAATAGTCCGACCGCTGTGAAATTTGTACACGTGTCTTTTGGAGGTTAAGTGATTTGATATTAGTAGCCTACGAACTTCTCAGTACTCTGTTTAGTACTATAGGAATGCTTAAAAAATAACTATCCTGCCAACCATCCATGCTTGCCATGCATTGTCATCCAAATTAATGTCTATGAAAAATTTCCAAATCAATCGGTCGAGCATCAAAATTCAGTTGCAATATTTGATTCGTACTATCATACATACAACACATGTGTAATTACAAAATACTCTATAAATATATACACATAAACATTGCAAGTTGAATAAAAGCTTGTAAAATAAAAAAATTCACTTCAATCGAGAATCAGCAACGTGAACTTCATAACTTAGACAGACAAATATTCCCTTAGAATGAATAATTCCATACCCTAACTATTTTCAGATGGACCTTTTTAGGGACACGAACGTATTTCCATCATTCTCAATTAGGGAGGTTCCCTGAATACGAGTTGATTGTATGTTTCAACATAAAGGACTCCTTTGTTGATCCCTTCCACCGTAAGAGAAATTCGCTAACGAGTTGACCTGCCTAAAGTGTTTTTCCGAATTCTTCTCACACGTCTGAACAATCACGTGGGTAGAAAAATTTATTATCGTCTGGATGTGAAGACAGCAAGACTGTAACGACGTGGTTATGTTCGATCCTTTTTTCCACTGCTCGGTTGAATTTGATTTGATTTTCTTAGAGTACACGGTCATTTGTTAGTGAAGGAATCAACATTTTTCACATTTGAGAAATTGCAGGATTTACCTAATTCAAAAAAATTCGTCATAGTCTAGGATCCCGCTGCAAAATCACTACGTCCATAACGTAATTAACCA
>WOGO01007875.1:0-10911 GCA_015342085.1 Leptinotarsa defecta
GAAAGTAAGTGATCTAACTGAAGAGGAAGTTTTTTGTGAAAATTATTACATTTTTTTTTTGAGGTTATGAATTTATGAAAAATTATTGATGATTACTTATTTGTCAGGATTTGATTTGATTTACATAAAAATAATTATCCTAATAACCAACGAAATTCATGTTAGAGATTGAGGCCATGTGGTTCAGTCAAAGTATGATATAAAAGGGTAACTTGCGACAGAATGTGTCAAGTGTCATGTTGAAAATATTGGTACCAACTTGAAGAGTGATCCGCTATAGATTTTAATTTTTTTTGTGGAGAAGCCAATAAAGAATTATATATTTTAATAATAAATTTTGTTTTTTTTTAATTACCATTCATAATTCTTTTATGAAGGGAAAGAAAATCTCTGTATAAGTTCACTTGAGTGTTCTAGCAGTGATCATTGTTAGACAGTTCTTTGGAAATCTCCAACTCTTCAAACAGTCTGAGAAAATTTTTATTGTCAATTTTATTTAAGATTTTGGATTTTTTATTGGGGCTAAAGTTATGATTGTGAAATTTAATAGGGTTGCCAAATGCAGATTTTTCAGGTTTTTTTTTAGATGTTCATTAATGCGAATGATGAGAGGTCTACAAGTTCTACCAATGTGAGATGCAGAACAATCAGATCAGTCATGCTTATAGATTCCACAAATATACACCTTTCAATTTAAACAAGATTCCTTCAGCTGGGATTTAATCAAAAAAGCAAATGAATATCATTACGTACGGTCATCGATAACATGAGTAGATTAAACTAATTCGTGACATAAAGTCGTATATTTATAAATCAATTGAGTGCTTCATCTTGAAATGGTATCCAGATTTGATCTGAAGAAACGATAAGGCAAGTGTCTTCCAACGAAACATCGAATGTCGACTAGTGAGGATGACAGTGTTCCATAAAAGTGAATTTTTACCTCTTTCATTTACTATATTGTGAAGCAGTCCTGTGAATGATGTCTGATTCAATTCTATAACGAATATTTGAAATACAAACTAATAAGAGAAAAGTATGTTTTGTACAAGTCAGTGTTGATATAAAAGTATTTGTTTCGAAAGTATTATTTTGTCGTCTAATTCAATGTTTATATGAAAGTAGCTGTTTCAAGAGGGCTATTCTTCCAGTTTGTGTCTGAAAGTTACTTCTTTGCATGATCTACAAATTTCTATATAGAGTTATTTTTTTCAAATTGATGTTATCCTTTTTTCTTTGGAAAATTCCCACATTTTTTGTACAAAAATGGAGAAGTAGAAGGTCAAAACCTATCTTTCCCAAAAATAAAACCCTTTCAATTTCTTCCACTGAATATTTTATAGAATTTCCGATATTATGAAAATGATGATACACCTTTTCATCGTAATGGATTATGCAAGAATTTTTTAATAGATAGAGAAAAACACATGGAATGGTAAAAATAGTGCTTGCAGTACGGTAACTTTTTTGGTCATCAGATTTCATTCTTCTAAATTATTCATTTGCGTTCATATTGAAAATAAAGTCTGCAACATCAGATCGAAAGCAAAAGTTTCTCAGTTCTCTAATTCTTGAATAAGCCTAAGAGGCTAGTTAGTTCAGCCTGGAAGGGAATCATCGCCTCCTCAAGAACAGGGTATTTTACAAATCTGCTTTGCACCAATTTCTTGAGTAGTAGAAGCATAATCTGCACCAGGAGATGAAACAATCTCTCCCTGATCAGGTCTTGCAAATAATTTGAGTCTACAGATGATATGGACGTCGAATGAACGTCCCCAAAAGAGTTTCTTGATCCTCCAGCTTTTAAGCTGATTTTAAAGAGGAGATGGGGGCTGATTGAACGACTCCGTTTTTGATCAAAATTGGTAGCTTTTCAGTTCTTCAACTGTTGAACAAACCCACGAGGTTCTCACTAGATTGAGGAAAATGTATCGTGGTTTGAAACCTTGGAGGGAATTTTTCACTAGGAAATGCAGGCCTTGGTAACAGGGTAAAATGTAGTTGGAGTTTCGAATAAAACCACCCATTTTAGACCTATCTATTTACCTATCTACCTCTGAATTTTTCAGTTGGGCTCATTTCGAAAATGAAGTTAACGGCAGAAAAAATGAGCATCTGTTGTAGATTCACGTGTTTATTTTTTTTTGTTTTGTTGTATCTGATCCTACTTAGTTATTCTTACCCGCATTGAAACACTGTATTTTTGGTTTTTCTTGAAATTGAAAGACTCTTCAGGTTAATGTTACGTTATTCCAGGATTTTTCTAATTCTTTTGTTAACTGAATAGATCAATGAATTTGTTTCAATATTATGAATATCGTTACTTAATACAAATTTGTGATGGTCATAAATATTGAATGAAACAACGAAAAGTTTTAGAAACCACACGAAAGCAATAACACTTAACGAGGGTGTTGAGGTCACCATCCTGGCGAGCCATAATGACTTTTACTACATCGACATCAACTCGAGGAAGGCAAACCCATCTGCTTGGAAAAACCAAGATCTTTGATGTTATTAAAGAAACTCATGAAGTGGTATATCCCTACATACCGAGGTAATTTCAGGAGTAATATTCACGCCTTAAAATGAGCTCTTTGGTGGACGGGTTACAACTCTGGCACAGTTCATTGGCCACTTGGGCATCAAAACCGAAGTCCTCAAGTCTTTACCAACTCCATCCCATAATGTTCTGGTATGTAGACAACCCAAACTTTAAAGTTCACTACCTTCTATTGTCGGGGAAGTATAACTATGAAATGGACTATTTAGGAAGTTCTGAAAAAAGGTTGTTTGGGTAACAGGATCAATTTAAAAAAAAAACATTGTTTTCTTGCCGACGTTTGAGTTTATTTAAATTCTTAAACATACCTTCCACAAAACTTATACAATTACTTATAATCGTTTCAATTTCACAAACAATAATGAGTTCTTAATTAAATGACTCACCGAAAAGTAGTTTTTTCGTGTTGATAATATCACTATTTCAAAAATCATCAGATATATTAGATACATATTTGAAAAAAATAAAAAAACAACCAAAATTTTCTAGACAACACCAACACAAAACAACATGAAACAAACGAATGCCTTCATCTGTGATTCTGATAAGATGGTGTTTATTTTTTAATCGATGGCAGAAAGAAAAAGAATTAAAAAGGGTGAATTATTCCGGTATTTGACTCATCAAATTGAAATATGCAGTATTAATGCAATCGACATCTCTTCTAGTGTCAACACTATCGCATTTGAGGATATGTATCATTTCGCTCAAAAGTAAATATTTTGCGTAAATATGGTTGAACATCTAGAATAGTTGGATGATCAAAATCAAAAATGTGTCCATATTCTTTTTCATGTTCAACGAGAGCTGTGGGATTTTTATATTCAGTTTCTTAGAGTGTCTCATGTGTTCTGAAACTCGTGTGTTAAGATACCATCTGGTTTGACCAACATAGCATTTGTGACAGCTTCCACAGTTCAATTTGTACACAATATTGGATTGTATTCCTTGTGATGTTTTTGGTTTTCGTTTAGAGAAAAAATGTATTCCAATTGTATTTTCATTTGAAAAGGCCACTTTAATTTGTTCGGTACTGAGTAGCATTTCATTGCTTATTATGTTAACTTATTTTTACACTCTCATAGGCATCTACATGCCTGTTGTTTTTAACTTGTCTAACTAATCTCAATGAACTAAAGTCTATGCATTGGTTTTGTTGCTAAGTGTTTCTTATACTTTATTTTAATAGATAAGGAACTTGTATCTCATTTATATTTCATTTAAATAGATAAGAAACACTTAGCACAGCTAAAATATGGAAGACCAAAAAAATTAGCAGTCGCCCATCATATTTTGCAACAAAACCATTCCATAGACTTCAGTTCAGTAACATTAGTTACACATGTTAACAACAACATGCAACTAGATGCCTATGAGAGTGTAGAAATAAGTACAAACTAATAATATTGTGAATAACGATGGTGGACCAATTCTTAATATTATACTATGTTGCTTGTTATAATAATTATCAGATTTAGTTGACTAATACATAAGGACACATTGTAAAATTAATTTAAGACTAGTAGATAGGCAATATTGTGAAATTACTTCAAGACACTTGCGACGCAGGTTCCTAAAGAGGTATCTATGGTGTAAATAAGAATAACATTGTACGTATTATTAGTTCAATCTACCTTTTGAAGATGAGCACTTGGTGATCGAAACACGTGTCGACGTGTTGAAATAACGGTTTGGTGTTGGGTTAAAACTCCAGTAATATTCTTTACTACACCAAAGGTTCCAAACAGTGCATCACAAATTAACAGTTACCTTGAGATGAAACTGGAATATGTCATCTGACAAAGATGATACAAAAAACTAGGAAAGCAAGACTGAAAGATGGTTCTTTGGAAACTATACCTTCTCATTCGACTTTTGTGTCTAAATTCTTCGTTTTTTTTTTCAGTGTAGAAAATCAAATCTCAATAACACTCCCATATCCCAAACATTTCTTAACCATTTTTTGTGAATTGAGTTGTTGTTGATCAATTCAAAAATGGCATTAGAAAAAATCAAATAACCCTCTCTCATCGAAATTGAAACTGAAAGTGCATGTCATTAAAATAAGATATAAAGAACACCCTAAGTGCACCTTCAAAACTAAGTGGACTAAAAAATTTTGTGAAAACTAAAGCTACTTGCACGTTGCAGAAAATGTTCATTGCCAGTGAATTGAACAAGAATAAGCTGCCAAAGGCGAGCCTATTCATACTTTGTTACAGTTTCACTTAGGTGCATTTTCTGGTATCACAATAACGCTGTGCAGAGTGATAATAAAGAAACTGAAGATTCGGTAGTGGATCCATTTAGATACCCACTTTTTGATGACCATTATTTTTCGATTGTGACAGAAAATATTGTATATACTCTGTATTTTAGTGGCTCTATGATAGAAATAAAATGTATTGAAAATTGTTTTTTCTTTATTCAATTAATACATCAGTTGCTGTCAAAGGAATTTATGGATAAGAAAATCAAGATATTG
This sequence comes from Leptinotarsa defecta, assembly GCA_015342085.1. Taxonomy (NCBI): domain Eukaryota; kingdom Metazoa; phylum Arthropoda; class Insecta; order Coleoptera; family Chrysomelidae; genus Leptinotarsa; species Leptinotarsa defecta. The sequence continues at coordinate 5,049 of WOGO01007875.1, forward strand.
AGTATAAGTTCTTTGAATCTTTGGCATATTATTCATCGAGATATAATAAATAGATGAAGTTCAGAGTTCTGTTAAAACTTCAACCCGTCTAATCAAGATATGTTAATGAGCAAACAATTATATAATTTCTATTCTATGAGCACACAAGTACAATTGAACTTTCACAAAGAGATATTGCCTGAAATGTCTACAGAATCAGTGAATATTCCTCAATTTGATACCAGTATAAGACACCAGATCATAGATAAACGCTAGATTGTGAAATTATTAAATGTCAGACATAAACACATCAAGTTTCCGGTGAATATTTTGTATAATACACTGATGATGACAAATTGGATGTTTGCAAACGTCGAGGAGACACTTGTTTTAGGTCTGGTGTTCTGGTACTCATTTTCATCAGAAAGAGGATGATAAAAACAATTCACTATGAATTAGAGAATTTAATGAACAAATACTACTACATCACGTTTCATATCAGAGACATAAACTCACACCAAATTATCTTGAAGATCTTTTGGACATTGCTTCCCCAACATATTGTCAATGAAACTATTCCAATCGTCCTCCCATTTCCCAAAGGCTGCAACTTTTTCCTCTTCATTCAACGTACTGAACTCTATCGAATTCTTGGCCAGTTGTTTCAGGAACCTCAGATCACTCTCCCTGCTGGTCATTCCCATGAACGCATAGTACCAGTCGTAGCTCAGACCTTTCGCTCCCCAGAACGAGGGGTCATCCGGAGCCACCACCACGGGAAAATTGTTCGCTATGAGTAACGCTCCGGGGTGGTTCCTGATGTCGTCTACCAGCTTGAGAACTTGGTTGGAAATGGGGCATATCTCCACAGCTATGTTTTTTTCTTTGATCATCTTCATGGCAAGAGGATGCTTCAGTAGAGCGTAACCGTGTCCTATTCTGGTAGTGTTCAGTAAAATAGCATCGAAAAGGTTGAAATCAGTGGATTCCCCGTACCAATTGGTCTCGCCAGCGTGAAAGAAGAAGTTTGCTCCATATTTGAGCTTCATTTCTTTCAGTTGTGTAACGAATGAACTCAAAGGCATGCCTGAAAATAAAATATGAATTTCAGATTCATAAACTGGCTGTAAACAGTACCAAAAACGGATTATAGGGGCTGACGTCGTAAAATAACGAGTAGGTCGGAGCGTGGGAGCAAGTAATGCTCCGTGAAGTTTCCGTCATCCTCATATTGCATTTGAACTTTTTCGATTACAGCGACAACGGTTGTACGAAGATCATCACCTTGGAGTTTGCACTCGACTTGAAAACTGAATCGACACTTTCACCGTTGAAAACAGTCTCCAAGTGAGGGTCGATAAAGCAATTCGCGCAGTGGTGTGCCACGACCACAAAGATGCCAACAAGAGGCACTACGTGACAAATGCCTTTCACGTCGGCTACAACTGCTGACTGAGGTACGACGATTATTCAGGCAGTAGCATGCATATACCTCCCCAAATGTTCAGAGTTTTTGAAACATGAGATCTTTTGTCCCTGTTTAGGGCTTTGTTCACAAGACGGAACTGTAACTAATAGGTTGTTTTGTCCGTTTCCATGGGTCTACTATTGGATAATCTTTACCATGCAGTACCTACGCAGTTCTAGGGGGATGTCAGGCGCCAAATAGTGCTCAGTAGTTTTTTCTATGAATATGTCCTGCATAGCAGACTGTAGTTAATCACAACTTATCAGTGATAAGTAAAACTTTGTCATTTGTATTATATTTTATATAACTCAGGGGTATGGTACATTTTCCCTATCCTTTACAAGTTATTTGAAGTTTTGAAAAGTTATTCTTCCCAGGTAAATTATAACAATTATAATCGTTCATGTACTAGGTTATTGTGGCATCATCAGATAGGAAAACTATTTCGCCCTCTAGGATCAATATCATATGAACACCGTCAGAATGTTAAAAAAATGTGGGATGGAGGAACCTTGCCTTGCCCTCAATAACTGTACATGGACCTTCCCCATTTTGTGTATCTTAGAACTTGCGTTCTGAATCATCTCAATGTTTCCTCCCAACCCCATACGACTGAAAGAAATGTTATTTGAACTGAAAGACCCAATAACCTTTGGAGCTTATCCGAAAATATATCCAAGGGGGTTCAATGTCTAATGAATGGAAAACAAATGGAAAAATGTACTGACTATTTGGGACTCTCTGGTGAATAAATTATATTTCATATTCATAATTGAGAGTAGTGATTTGAAATCAATATAGAAAAAATTCCTAACGATCGCTTGTTCATATCAGTCATCACTTCCAAATTTATATTTTTTTGTTTGTCCTCAAATATGAACATCTCATATTTTTTGAAATAGTGAAAAAACAACCTATGGAAATAAAATAGCACCAACGCTTACCCTTATCCTCCTGTCCCACCAAATCGAATCCAGCTACGAAATTCGCATACTTCTTCTTCAGCTTCCTGAACGTATAAACATAACTAGCCAGAGTATTATTGTTCACCCGTCTGCTTGGCGCGTATATGAACTTGGCCCCAAAAAAATCCGGATAATCCTGCTGAAACTTCTTCATAGTATCGTAGTACAAGCCCACTACCTCCACAGCATCATAAGTCCTACCGTTCAAATCGTACACCTCCGGAAGGTACCCGCGAAACTCCAAATACATAACGTTATCCTCATAGAGTTCCTTGAGCACCTGGTAGAAATATTCCTGCCAGACGGGTTTGAAAGCCACCAAGTTCTGGATAGCAACGAAAATATCAATGAAAGATTTCCAGGCACTGTTCAAGTCGGGATAGGACTTTGCAGGATCATCCCTCACAAGGCTGAGTTTAGACCGCAGGTAGTTGTCGAAGTTGGGGTCTAACCGCCTCAGCTCACTGACCCGAGTCCAGTTGCAGTCTTTGCCAATGCTTCTGTTGTCGAAGAAGTGTAGTTTCAATTTTTCGTCCGAGAAACAAGCGTACAGGTTTTCCCTGTACGTCAGGTTGAAGAGAAACTCCTGGGACACCAACGCCAAGTCGTGAGAATGCAACGAAGCTCCTTTGGGCAGTTTTTTGATCAAATTGAAAACTTTGGACTGCTCAATGCCTTCTTTTGCTTGGAAAAAGTGCTGCGCAGCCAGAAAACTTTCAGGATAAGCAAATCCAGAGTCGTATTCTTTGTGCTTGTACGTCTTCAGCAGCTCGTTCACTTTTTTCTCTTTCTCGTTCAGTTTCAAGGACGCGCCCATTGCGTGGTGTGCGTCATTCTTCAGCAGAGCAGCTCGGTCGTTCCAGTAGTCCGCCTGGGTTGACGACAAACACATCGCCAGAAGGAACAAAACTTCGAATGCTCTCCGCATTGTTGCTGACGATGTATTCTGAAATGCACTGAACTATTTAGTAACGGAATATTGGAACTGAGTGCCACGATTAGAACCAAGATGGGAGTCATCCCGTTTTAATAGTACGGGAAAATTAGGCATGGCGATGGAAATGAATTCAAAACTGTTTGCAGATATTAGAAGAGTATGTATATTTTGAAGTGATATTTTTGTCCATGATTATGTATTGTCAAATATATTCTCAGCTGAAGCAATAATGAGTTATAATATGAAATTCAATATAAGCACTCTTAAAATAACTAGTCATATAGTTGGATATGAAAAAGTTCTCCTATTTTTGGTAAGAAATGGAGAATTACTTCAGTAGAAATTTGTAACAAAACTGAGTTGTTCATTCTTCCTCTATATCGAAATCACTGTCTTCGAACATTTTCAAAAAACTAAGAACAATAATGTCCAAAGAAAATAAGTAAAAATCTACAAATACCAAGAAAACCTTCAGAAGCTATATACATTGTCAGTAAATGTATAGCAATTTAGTAACTAAATGAAACATGGCTGTTCAACGTCCAACTTCTCGAAAATATGACTGCAGGAGGGGTGAATATTTCAATCTTCCAACCGCAAGCAAATACATTCCTATATCAGTTCAAAACGGCTATGAATGAAAGACGCAACTATTTAAATCTGGAGAGAATCAAATTGGTTCATTTCTGAAATCATTAATCTATCTATGACAAACATTCACATTTTCATTTCTAGACGCGTTCCGCTAGCACCGTAGCTCCATTTTTAGAATTTCTAAATCGATTACACTCCCAGTTCTTGGAAAATAGGTAAATTTTTAGTATTATTGTCAAATATAGAAAATAATCATGGAATAATTCAGATTCATTCAATTAAATACATGAATTGAAAGATGTTCCAACCTCACTTCAATATTTTAACACAAAAACACTCAGTATTCAGAATTCCATCTTTTGATATTTCACAGGATATAGAATATAAAACAATCTCCAAATACGCAAACTTGGCACAGATTGCATGCTGAACATTTTACCTTAGTACCAGTGACCGGATCAAAGTCGCAATGTCAGCGTTTAATTCTTTATAAATATTGAGTGAGGTCAAGATCATTAACAGACAGTATTCAGATTTTCATTTGAGTATCTATTAATCATCAGCAATGCAGCACATCTCCTTCTCTTCGATCCTGTTGGGTGGCAGTATAATGTGAGTTTTTGGTGTTTTAATATATTTTTGTTATTAACATTTGAGTGTGAGTTTATTTGAAATATTTTTTCCGTTTCTTTCACAATATATATTTAATTAAGTTTTTAATTAGTTCTTTCATTATTTTGGATGAATGAATGGGTGAAACAGCGAATAAAATCCTCTCGTTAATAGCCAAGCCAGTACTGAGTTGCGACATTATGAAAAGTATTCAACAATGGTGAGTTGTCACCATCTTAGTGGTCGTTCAGCAGGGAACCCGAACATTTACCCTCATTGGAGTAATAACTTCTTATGGGAGGGTAAACCGTTTCGTTACGTAACGCATAACGGCGCCAGTCTGTCTGGCTTCCTTTTCTCCTCACTCTAACCCACAAGGCTAGCCATTTTTCGGACCCTCAACATGACTCAGTGTTCAGTGTGCGATCGACATATATTGTTGACAGTGAGCATATAACCCTAAACTATTACCGCTTTCGTGAGTGATTATAAAAAATTTGACCAAACAAGAAGAAGAGGATGTTCGTAACATAACAGAATCTCCCAACGAATGGTAAATTTGATAATATAATATAATACGATTCATCAATAACAAGTATTTTAAAAGTCTATCTATCAAACACGTAGTATTCTTTCATAATGTGAAACGTCGCTTGAAAATGATGATACTAATTTTGCGTATGTCGGGCCTCCTGTCCAGAGTTGATAGCTTGTTTGAAACGTTTTTTTCACATCCTTGAAAAAAAACGCTTCAAACATGCTATTGTCAAGTATACCCTGACATAAAATATAATACTGACACCTTCAAGACACTCACCTATACCGGAAAAAATCAGGTGAAATGAAATATTAACATAGTATATTACACTGGTTACTCTTTGGATGGACATATAAAAAACAACAAATCACAGATAGATAAGGACAACATATCAGGTGTACACAAACTAACAGTCGGATCATGCTCGAAATTGTATACAGAAAGAACTTCAATACATTTCATAACGAGTATGTCTGAACATAAAAGAAGTTTTGAACTGAAGAAGACCAATTCCACCTATGCGTGACACATTTTGGAGAACGACCACGATTTCAACACTATGTACGACACACTCCATGTAGAAGCTAAGGAACAGAAGTTGAACCTGCTTTAGGCTCTGGAAATAAATAAAGGTAAACTTTTGGGTTTCCTGTTGAACGACCAACAGGAGGTTAACCACTCTCTATTCATGATACCAATACAATCAGCTACATTTTTCAGTGTTGAGAGTCAATTTTACGTTATGAAAAAACTGTTGATTTCAGTCATGT
>WOGO01007876.1:0-10911 GCA_015342085.1 Leptinotarsa defecta
CATAGAAAAAAGAAATTTGCGTTGAAATTCGGGCGTCAAAAGCACAAAAAAATTAAACATACCCAAAAAAAAAGAAACAGTCAGTTGCTATAGAAAAAGCAAACAAACGCAAGTTGGTATCCTGGAGTTCTTCTTCAGATTCGGTCCCTGAACCTTTGTATCAAGATTCAGATGACCAACAGGTAGAAAACTTTGTATGTTTTTTCTAGATGAGAATTTTTTTATGTTCATAAGGGACGAAACTTTTCATTAGATTATATTTTCCATAAATATTTCCATAAATAAATATTTCTCAAAAAAAACTACCTCCGTTTTTTTATGATGGTGTTTTGAAAAAAACTGCCCCATATTACGAGACTTTCCTCTACTTGGGGTCCCTCATATTCATGATTTTCATTTATAACCTCATTTTCAACATGTGTCTCACAAATGTCGTTTGTGATGTTGGCACAAGTAGATATTCTGTGTTCAGACAAAAATTGCTAAAATTCAATATAAATCTGAATAGCGAATGGTTCAAAGCCAATCTTCTTGAAACGATGTTGACTCAGAAGCTAACATGTTATTCCAATAACTACCTATATTGCAGAAAAAAACTCCCAACTGTTAGCAGTCTAGTTCGCAGATATAATTTCGTAAAATTAGAGTTTGCCTTCACAGAACATTAAGAGATGTCATTCGATTCGTGTAGGTGATTTTACGCAAAGTAATTTACAATTTGAGACAAGTTACACAAAAAGTAGTTTTGAAGTTATAAACAATGTATTTAAACAAAAAAATAGTGTTCGTTTTTACGAATATTTCAAAAACTATTGGGATTTTAAGAATTTGATAAAAAATTACTGAAGAATCGTCTCACTCATCGAATTTGTATTAATTTATATACTTACTAGCAGATCCGGCCATGCGTTGCTGTGGCTAAGGTATTTGTTATATTACACTGTGTAGTAAACTGTTTAAGAGACACGGTAGGAGAACATCAGTCACGGGGACCACCATGCTTTTTTACATTTGTAAAAAAATATGGCGACCTCCATGACAGATTTTCTACTACCGTAATCCCTTAGTACAATGAAACTATTATTTACGAACCAAGACGGAAACAAAGCTCGTATAAAAATCCACTGGATTGGGATTTGATGGGGAAGGACTTAGAACACGATTGATAAAAATTTTCGTACAGTTGATATTAAGCAAAAATCAATATAAAAGAATTAATTTTGAAATTTATTATTATTTTTATTCAGTTTTGTAACAAATGAGTATATTACAAAGTTGTCAGTAAATAACATGTGACACTTAAACTTATGAATGAGGTAGGTAGGGCAGATAGTCTTAAATATTCAACGATAATATTTATTATTTTGAATTATAAATACATTTAATTTGAATTTAATTTAGCACTAATCGGTGCACAATATTTTTGGTTAACCTGTCTTTAGCTAACACAAATAGATTCGACGGTTTTCCTACACGTGAACATGCAACATATAGTTGCCCATGAGAAAAACATGGATTTTCCAAATCTAAACCACAAATGAACACTGTTGGGCCTTGAGACTTATTTATAGACATGGCGAAAGCTAAACGAATTGGAAACTGTAGCCTTCTGAAGGGTATAGTAGAATATGACGGTATCATTGGAACTTTTCCTTTAAACTTCACAGTTAAAATGGTTGCTCAAGAATATTTCTTGTGATTTTTTTGATGAACATATGCGTACCGTTGAGAAAAACATGCTATTATGACACATTGACATGAGAAGTACAAAATAATTTTTAATAGATAATAAATAAAAATAATGAAACAAAAATTTGTACACTTATTGAAAAAGTGTGGAGAGCTTTGTATTATTCTCTCCTAGATATATTAGTTAACTTTCATAACCAATATGAAAGCTAAACTGGATTCTACTCCCGTTAACAACAGTAAAACATTGGGTAGCAGAGTTCAAACGAAGCCGTACGAGCTGCCAAAATGAGCATCACATTTGTCGACCAGATGAGGTGACGACTCCAGAAACGGTGAAGAAAATCCACAAAGCGATTCTGAATGATCGTCGACTGAAAGTGCGCGAGCTAGCAGACTTAGTAGGCATTTAAAAAACTGCGGTACATCATATATCATCTGGAAATCTAGACATCAGAAAGCTGTGTGCAAAATGGGTGCCGCGTTTGCTCACACTCGAGCAAAAACAGTGTCGTTGAGCAGTTTCAATTGAGTTTCAGCGGGGTTTCATAACAACAAGCTGAATTCTTGCGTTGTTTCATAGCCATAGATGAAATATGGGTCCATCTCTACACACCCGAAACTAAGGAACAATCAAAACAGTGAACTCGAAAAGAAGAACCAGCTCCAAACGAGGCCAAGACCGTGGCATCGGTTTTTTGAGATGCACGTGAGATAATTTTCATTGACCATCTTAAAAAAGGTGAAACTATCAACAGCGCGTATTATGCGAACTTATTGCAACGTTCAAGTGAAGAAATCAAGCAAAAACGGCCGCATGTGGCTGAGAAAAACGTATTTTCTCAAGATAATGCATCAGCTCACAAATTTATTATCGCAATGAGCAAAATCAACGAAATAAAGTTTGAATTACTACCTCATGCACTCTATTCGCCAGATTAAGCCCACTCGGATCATTTTCTATTATGAAACTTGAAAAAATGGCTCAGTAGTCAAATATACTTATACTTGTACTTGTATTGAGGCGATAATTTGAAAATCTGTCAACATTTTACTATTGCACTTGATGTGGGCTATCAGAATATGTTCATGAATCTTTTATATCCGAAGCGAACAGAAAAGAAAATTAATGGAACATTCAATGTTCGAATTGGAGTCCTTCCATTTCCAGATATTTTTGAACTCGGTTTTTCATATTATTTATTGCCATTAATACACTTATCTGAGGCATTGTTCCACATTTTCTATCTCTCTGCCAGCGTTAATCCTATTTTTTAATGTCTCCTATAGAAAATAGTCCAAAATAGTAAGATCTGATGATTTTGCAGGCCATCTTATTGGCTCATTATTCAATTATAGTGTTCGTTTTGAATGTTGTTATTACTATCATTTTTTTTCTGCTCATCAAAACACATATAATTTATTTTTGTTGTAGATATATTTTAGATAATCATAAAAGGTTTTCTTATTCGAAGATCATTGTAGAAAACGATCAGAGCAATTGTAAAAAATTAATAGGTACCTAAAAGTGAAAAAAAAACTCTCAAAAAACTCTATGGTACATAAGGAGACGTGAAAGTTGCTATCATGTTGTTATTCAACTCAGTCAACCAATTTCCAGGGCCGTAATTTAAAAGGGAATAATTCACAAAATTATAATCAAATATTACCGCAACATCCCGAAATATAAAATTGAAATTGATTTCTCAGTATGAAGTGAACGTCGACGAAACAAAAAATACAGGTGCTTATTTAAAACTTCAAAGATGGGGGGGTGGCCCAATTCAGATGACACCCTGTATAAAAGATTCATGGACATATTCTGATCGCCCACATCAAGTGCCAATGTGGACAGATTTTCAATATTTCTGCGAATAAAGAAGATATAGGTAAAAAAATAATTTGTGATTTTTTTGTTTTTCCTGTATATCTCCAGAACCAAAAGAGCTATATTCGATTTTTTTATATCATTGAATAGGTCTTTGAAATACGCAACTTTTCCACAATTTAACAGACACTCTATCTCTTATCGTTTACGAGATCCCTATGTACAGAAACGAATTTGAATAACCCTGTATATAAATTGAAATAGAAAATAAGAAATTGGTTAGCACCAAGAGTGGTTCCCTTCAATTTGGAAAAAGGCTCGGACACAAAGTATCATTGCCAAAAACTACTAATCGTCAAGAACAACTAAATAATAAGCTTTCATTCCATATGTCAGAAGTGTAGGAAAAGTAATTTATTATCAGCTGACGAATCACCTAAATGAAATATCAATTTCACCTCTAAACATCTGAATTTAGAAAAGATAGTTGCACTACCGCTTGGGAGCATTTGGTCAATTCTATCCAAAGGTATTCTTACAGCTCTGATACCGTGATATACTAATGTCAATCTTGCATCATATAGAAATGTCTGAAGTGGGTGTCGAATTCTCTAATAATTAACTGGGGGGGAAGTATCAGAAAGTGACAGTCTTACTTTATCGAAAAGAAGTGGGGAGTGCCACAAGGTTCAATTCTAAATCCATTACTATTTTCTATTTTTATACTAGCCAGCTTGTTCAGTAACACATTGTCCTCTCATCACTATATAGTCGACAACCAGATCTACAACTCTATTGATAGGGCTTGTGAACAAGTTAATGAAGACATAAATCTTGCTAAAACTGCAACTGAACATTATCTAGTTAAGAACTCAAGTAAGTAACATATTCATTTTCTGTTGAGATTTCCAGGCTGCTGATTGAAAACCAAGTGAAAATAAAAATATCTGACAAAGAATTGTCCATTGTACCTACCTCAAGTTAACAAACAGTCTGGGAGGTACGAGTACAAAAATATATTATGCGACAGTCTAACTTTGTTATGTAAATTATGTAAGTAAAATACATTTGTTTATAAACTCATAAGGAGTTTTTGAGAAACCAATTAACCTTTATTCATCGAATCGTAGACAAAACATACGGAGTGTTATATTTTTCAGTTCACTTAGACTCTGAAATAGCGAAAAAATATTCTTTACAACAATTACACTTCGTTTGGATTTCAAACCATAGCCACAATTTTGAACTTACTTGAGCCTGATTGACATTATCCAACGAAAATTCACACTTCACAAGAACTGATTAACAAACGAGTGTAATCGCCGAACCTAGCTGAGCGCGAATGTTCAAAATCAGATACCTACATACGCCATAAAGATTATTTAGATCGAGATATCAGTTCACACATTGAACTTTTATCAATACATATGTCATGATAAAGAAGTGGACTTTTGACAGGATTCATGCACCTACACTTATCAATATCAATAGCATTCACAACTTAACCGCGAACGTGATTTCTAGTGATATATAATTACTAAGATATGTTTATTCTGTTACGTTTTTGTGTTTAAAAACAATGAAAGTGTTTAAAAAGCTCCTTGCCACTGAACTGGCATTCAAAACAACAAACTTAATAGACTGTCACCAACAGTCTCTTACTCAGTCAAAATTTTCAGTAATATAGTATTTTTCAAGTTTCAAGAACTGTAGAGCCCTACAATTGCTAGGAGATGTTTTTGTTTTGATGATTTGTTTTAGAAAAATGATAGAAAAGAATTAATAAAAAACTTCAATCAAAAACGTCTTTAAAAGTAGTTTAAAAACCACAATTGGTGACCCCAAGAAGTGAATAGTTCTTACACATTTGATAAAACCATGGTCAAGTTACTTCAAAACCTCTCGCGAGAGCAGTTAGTTAACCTACTTGAATATTTTAATGTCAATCCTGGTGGAACTGTTTCTGGCAAGACTTTGATTTCACAGAACTTTGCATTATCAGTAATCGGGAAAAATCTAAGGAATCTCAAGCAGAAGGTAGTGTTATTGACAAGGTGAACAAGCTAGAGATTTTTTGTAATAGGCTGATTGAAAATATCGAAAACAATAATAGGAGAATGGAAACATAGAAAAACGTATTCAACAAATGAGTAAAGAGTCTACACCTATACTTAATCCAACATTTACTACGCCTTCAACTTCCACAGGAAAAGATCATTGTTCTATCAGTCAAACTAGTCCAGACTACAACGTGTACAACAATCGTGCAAAATCTGTCACTTTACCACCCTTCTGGAAGACTGAACCCGAATTGTGGTTCAAAACTGTAGTAACAATTTTTAACCTAAATAGCATACATTCCAATAAAATCAAATGTGGAAAGATACTGACAGTTTTAGATTGCAGTATTGTTAAAGAAAATTCAAATCGTTTTACAATACAACACCAAAACTCTAAAGATTCATATGAACTACTAATAAGTCAACTAATCAGAATGTATCAAATATCAGAAGAAGAAAAAAGGACAAAGTTATTCAATGAGTGTCAACTTGGAGACAGAAAATGTAGTGCCCTACAATTTCCTTTAAATGGAGTATGCTAGGTGTTGCTAGGAGATGTTTTTGTTTTGATAATCAGTTTTAGAAAAATGATAGAAAAGAATTCATAAAAACTTCTATCAAAAACGTCTTTAAAAGTAGTTTGAAAACTACAGAACTATAAAAAAATTATAGATTTCTAGAATACTTTCATAATCACAGCTCTAATTTTTCAAATGACTTTTTTTTCGAAAAAGAAGGCAGGAGATCAATGAAAGGACTGAAGTTTCTACCAATCATGACCACGCAAAAACGGCCTTTGTCGATCTCATCGAATCCTGAGCATACAATTTTTATGCTGGCGGAATTAATCGACTTGTGTTACGTTGGCAAAAGTGCAGTGATTCAAATGTCCCTTATTTTGACTTAATCAAATACGTATTCACTGAGATATTAGAGTTTGAAACAGACTCATAAAAACGGGCAAAACTTTTTAAACAACATAATACCTCGAGAGTCTCAGTAACGGCTGACTGAATGTCAATCGTCAATGTTTTTTCAATACAACCAGTATTTCAGCAAGTAATCAGATACTGTTAATGAGTTGACCCCCAAGTTTCCCTGATCTATGCCTACATTTGTTACCATAGGATTCAAGGCACTTATATTCGGATATTGATGCACCAAATCGAAAGTTTATCTCGAGATGAGATATACAGATACATCTATTACACGGCATTACTATGTGATAATCACTGAAAAAGGTATTGCAAGGTCAAGTAGTACTAGAGAAGATTGATTTTTCAATAGTATCTTATACAGCTTGATTTTCATTCTTTGAATTCAATTTATTAAACAAACATACATACATACGAAAATAACAATGTTTTTAATATTACACAGGCCTTTTTTTAGCTGATTCCACTATAGATATCTCGGAAACCGTACAACCGACAAGGTCGGTTGAATTGGACAAAATTTTTCTATTTTGCTGAACTAAAATAATCTCTTTGCAGATCGAGAATATCAGTAGTTGTTTTTGAAATATTCGCTAAAAACTAGAATGGCCGAATTTTGTTTTTTTGACTTTACCGCCTTCATTTCGAATGATATAAAAAAAGGCAGAGGAACTTTCAATACTGTTTCATATTTGTTATTAAATTATATAAACCAATTTGCAATGCGACGTTTCGTTGATTAGATTTCATCACCATCTTCATTTTTTTAAATACAGAGTTTTTTCATCGATTTTAGTGGCCACTGTAATAACAAATTCAGCTGTTACATTTCATGTGTTTCCCGACACAACATAAAGTTGATGATGAAATATAACGAATGAAACGTCGCACTGCAAATTGGCACAATGACATTTACCTCATACACACCTCATTTATCAAATTTTGATTGATGATTCTCTCTCCGTATTTTTTTACTGGCTTTTTAAACGAAACAAAGTTGGTGAGATATTGATCCAATAGCTTGACCATAGGTCGATGTGGTTGTCGTCTTTCGGGATACAAGTTTAAATACATTTGCGATGTCCCAACACTGTTTCTCTCGTTTCTATCTATAAATTTGTATCATATCTCTTTTTTCTTCAGTCGTCAAAGCCATTTTTCGCCAAAAATTCAATGACTTGTACAATAACAAAATGTCATTGAGTGTTACAAATTGGAAGTCAAATTTAGAAACGTCAAAGTCATAACCTATCATTATGAAAATCAATTTTTTTCAATATCTCCATTTTTCGGAAAAAAATGATAACTTATGATACATCATTGGAAAGGTAAAATCTGATTCTATTCGAACCAGAAAGAATCCAATGTAGCGCCCATAAGAAAAAAGTTGATGATGGTGGCCGGAAGACGAAACGTCGGATAGCAAATCTGAAAACATCATTATGTAGCAGGGAAAAAATGGCAATGTGGAAGTACAATTCATTATCGAATCCTTTGAAAAATAAAAACCATTTTCCGAAATTTCTGTTTCTTTTTTCGGATATCTCCGGATATACTCGTAATTTCAGAACTTTTTAACAGCATATTGTTAGTCAGGTGATTGCGCAACTTTGCCCCAGTTTAACCATCTTCGTATCTCTCATAGTTTCCAAGATCCCAATGGTGAGGATCGAATTTGAGACACCCTGTATACATTTGAGGTTTAAATTGAAAGGGTTATATTTTTAGGAGTGGGATTTCTTATATCAAATCATACAACAACATTGAATACTACATTTTTCACTTTTAAACTGACTGGATGAATGACTTGAAAATGATTCATTACTCCGCTGCCTGAGAAAATATACTATATTATTTTAAAAACACTTTTAGGGAAACTGCTAATTATGTTTACCTGAAGTTTTCAAAATTTCATGCTATGTCTAGTGAATCACACAGGAGTAACATTTTTTTGTGTGCATTATTTTACAGAAATCGACCTGGTACAAATTTATTTTATCACATAAATTCAGTGAAATTACAATAACTTCAACTAAACAAAACACTAAGTAATGTTGAGCATGCTGTTTGTGTTTGTTTTCATGTCATTTCTCCGTGTATGTCCATATTTCTGTTAGGTTTTTGGACATTTCCCAACTCGACAGTTTTGCCGTCAACAGCTCATACCTTCACGAGGTGAGGATCCTGAAAGCTCGGCCGGTATTTCTACACCCTGACAAATGAATCATCCTGTATAAACTTGCGCGCGCTCACGGAATCGAACGATCAGAGATATAGTAAAAAACGCAGCAAATGAAAATGGTTAAATTGTTGGCTTCGCTGTTATTCCTGGACGTTATCTGTTGTTGGTAGGATCACAACATTCATAATTTTCAGCGTTTTGTAAAACGGGTGGTTGCGTTGACAATTTCAGAACGTGCTGCATGTCGCTATAGTCAGAATTGCCCCAGTAAATTAAAATCATGGAAATTATTGTAAACAGTGACCGTGTTAAATATACTGATAACTTCATTGAAGCCAAGTATCAATATCAATACACTAGTGCTGAAAAAGAAGGAAATACTATCAAAGTGAGTACCGACAAATTATCATTACCGACTTGCGGTTCTTGATCATTAAATGGATATTATATTTACCTACCATTGAAAGGGAAATGACATAAGAGCGCAAAATCAGGAATCTGTTCGGAATCAATTCCCGAGAAAATTCGGGATGTTTTAAAACATTGTCACGCAAACGTTTTCGATGATTTTTGAGATATCCATGATGTTAATGCATACAGAGCTTACAAAAAAAGTAATGAGAATTTACCGGAAAAAAATTACTACTTCTCCAACGGACATTAGTTAATGAAGATGGCTGTTGAAATTTGCCATATTAATGCATGCTGGCTTTATTTTCAGATTTCGGTAGCTTCAAAGATATAGTTTATAATAAATATATCATCACAGTGACAGAATCATGGCTCAATAACAGTATAACAGATGACATGATTTCATTGCCGGGATATTAAATTTACCGGCGTGATAGAAAAAACCCAAAAGAGTTGGTGGGTTATTAGTTTACGTTAGATCGTCAATGAATTGCCATTTTGTAAAAAACCTACAGATGGTGAACACCAAGCAATTATGGTCAAGTTTTTCTTATGAGGACAAAAAATTGTTTTGGGAACAGTTCATCGACCTTCGGACACCGATGAGCATTTATTTTTAATGCAGGTTGAACAGATACTCAGTGATTTAGCTCCCAAATAGGATTATTTCATTTGCGCTGGAGATTTCAACTTCGATTTTTTTGACGTGAGTAGGAACGGGATAAAACAACTCTGTTGTATTTTAGAATCATTTGAGTTCAAACAAATCGTAGGTCATCCTACAAGAAATACTCAAACAAGTAAAATACTACTGTATTTAATAATTTGAAATGAAAATTTGGACATTTCGAAATATAGGGTGCAGACTTACTCCTCAAACTCAGATAATTGTTCAGTGTCTTGTGAAATTAAAAATATCAATACTAAATTTACATCATTTATGTATAGGTTTAGAGATTTTGGTAATTTGAACGAAATACAATTTCCAAACGATATCTTGTCTACCGATTTCTTTCCAATTTTATTAGCTCTAGATATGGTTCAGAAATTAAAAATTTAGAATGACTGTATTATAAATGTATTTGATATCTATGCATCAATAAAATCTATGAGGATTTCAAAAAGGAAAGCGCCCTAGTTCACTTATAACTTAAAGGAAATGATGAAATTTCGTGATATTATAATTATTATTATTATTATTATTATAATTATAATTGGCGCCCCGGAGCGCCAGTTAATTTTTATTGTTGTTTTTATTTTATTTTTATCGTTGTCTTTTATTATACCTTTAACTTATTATAATGTATTGAGTACATGATGACTTGTTTTTTTACAAGTAAGTATACCAAATACTCATAAGGAATCCAGTTACTTTTACTTCAATTACATATTATTGGATTTATGAAATCCTTTATATAGTGCATTTCTTTAATGCTTACCCCCCTTTAATTTTTTTAACGGGTCAACTCAAAAAATTGAAATTTGGGATAATGAAATTAATGCATGGATACTTTATTTGGAAGTGAAATTGACAGATGAAACTTTCAAGATGGCGACTGGGCGCCATTTGGGAAAAAAATTAATGGAAAGGGGGTCTTGTGACACATCATTTTGAAACCCCTGACGAATACTTCTTAACCCTAGAATATGAAGTCAATATCTTCACCTACTACAAAATGAGGAAACATTTATTAATTTCCCTAAGACAAACACATTTATATCGATATTTCTAGAAATATTCCTTTTTGTCTGCCATATGGCAATTCCAACAACTCGATAAGGTTTGTTAGGTTATTTTTTGTTTAT
>WOGO01007877.1:0-10910 GCA_015342085.1 Leptinotarsa defecta
TACCAATTTAATCGAAATTAAACGACCTCATGCATTTATTTTTATGATATTTAGTATGTTATAAAAATATCCCTAGACTTTTCCAATGTGTGTATTTTGCATTTCAAATACAAAGTGTTTTTTTTTAATTCTTGATGGGCAATAAATTATTATTGTTTTTTGAACCTAAGTTTCTGCTGGTCATGCCCTATCCCCCGAAGCCCCGATACATTTGAAGGGCGCGCCAGCATTTTCAACCAATGATCTCCCCCCACACCTTGGGGTAAGTGATCATTGAGTCTGAGAATCATGTTCCCTGAGCAAGCGCAGTCATTATATAGCTCACAGTGAATGTTATATGAAAAATGATGCCTATACAGAGACGGACGTACAATTATTATTAATGGACGCCATCTGTGTCACAGATTAATCCTGTGGGGAGGGACCTAAGCAACATTTGATAATATTATTTGGACTTTTTTCACAAAATGACTGTATTTGACAGTTTTGGAGGATTCAAATTGAAAATGGTATTTCATTTACGTGGCTTCACATAAAGAACATCTTCATCGGTGATTTTGTTTTAAATTTGGCTAATCATGAAAGAAGTGTTTCAACCATTATTAAGGTTTGAAAGTTTGAAAGTAGATTTTGTCCAATTGTTATGAATTAGTAAATTCTTCCTTTAATAAGTCGTTCAGAACATAATTTTTACAACAGTTTCTCTTTTGGTATTTATACTACAGTTCTGCTAGGTTTTTGGTTTTTTTTTGGTTAACTGAATCTATAAGATTCATTAGATTTATTGGATTCATTCAGTTTTTTAACTTTTATTGGTTGTAGAAAAACATGTATTTATTGGATCAATTGAATTTATTGAATTCAATGGAGTTGATGGAATCCCTTAAATCTGTAGCTTCCTATGTAGATTGAATTATGTCAAATTTTTTGGAACATACTATTCCAAGTATATTTGAACATTACTGATTCCAAGATATGTTAGCTTTATTGGATTTTTGCACGATCATGAATCCCAAGGGTAAACACCCCATTATTTTGTTATTTTCATGTTGCCAATTTTTTAATTCTGGAATTCAAGCAACCCAGTGATATTTTCACAAATCTCTATCAAAAAAATTAATTTTTCACCATACCTTTTTGAATCTTCTTAATGGACCATCTTCGTTGTTTTATTATTGTGTTTTTAGTGCTTTTCGTTATAGTGCAGGTAAGTAAATCTACAGTGATGAGTCTTGAAAAGAAATTCCTTTGGTAGTGTAACCATTTTCGATATTTACGATCAAACTTCCATAAAAATCATTAGATGGATAATTACCGAACTGCAACCTTGCCTCCGCCTTTAGACCTAGCTAATTTAACAAAAAACTCACGAATGATTTGTACGATATGTGGATTATTGTATTGAACTTGTGAAATGTGGTAGAACAGGTAAGACGACCAAATTAGTAATTGACGTTCATTTCTTCATTTCTTGACAACTCTTCAACTAACTTAACTTGCCATCCGTGACTACCGTACAAGTACTATTTTCGGTAAATTAAATTTTTTCTAATAATGATTCTCTAATTATACTTCTCAAAAATACCTTGAAAAGTTACCGTTAAATAACACGTGTTTCGCTATATCATAGCTTCCTCAAGTGTTTTCATCAGCTTGAGAAAACTGTTGAATAGCGAAACAAATGTTGCGGTTTTATAAACTTCCTAGAGGAGATTTTACAATAAATTAATGAATAACTTATAGATTTTCGTCAAGTATCGGCCAGTTCCATTACTTATCAAAGCAATGATTTTTGGAGTTTCTATACGTTTCTACACGGAAATCTGAAAAATGGCTCGACCGATTTTGTGACTGGTTTTCACTAGACATTCGGTATTCGATCCATTTCAAGCGCTTGAAAATGATGTTGAAAATGATATAATGAAAATATTGTTCATTCGATGACTTTCGGTTTATTGTACATATTATTAGTGGAAAATGATTTTTCTATAAATCAAATATAGGCAAATACATGAGAACTATTTGCTGTTGAAAAATCTAGATGAACCCAAAAACTGAGGTATATACAAAAGAGGTCGTCGGCAACAGCTAGTGTAGACAAAGAACATGGAATGACTGGGAAATATTGATTTCACAAAAATGGAAATGATTTGTTTAGGATAGAGAAATCTTTTATTCAAGGTTGTTGATTCCTGATGTAATAAGAATGGGGGCCCATTGAAGATCTAACTGTAAATTTATGAAATATGTGAGTAATTCGTGACATGCTCCACTTCAGCATGAAATAGCGTCCATAATACTTATGCTCTAAGTTTGCTTAATCTATTTAAAATTGTGAAATGATGGGATTGTTTAGCGCAAAATAGGCAACGTTTTTTTTCAACAATGTTTTGGAACAAATGTATCATTATTTAACAGAGCATGATTAACAACAGTGGAACTCGCTTACTTAGAACCTAATTTTTGACGCTACAAAAAATCTTTGTGTATCAATTGTTTCACATGCACGATAACTTCAATTGAAAGTACATTAGGATGGATCATTTGAATATTTTCATTTTTGGGATCATCAGTAAATATTTTACAATATTGTTACCCTCCTTCACTGTAAAGTGGAGCTTTATGAACGTTTCGCTTTCTGAAGGAAAAACTCAAAAATGTTATTTCAGGGGACATCATGCTTATAGTGTATGATACATACTTCAGTTGAAACATTTCGAAGTTTCAAAGTGTCAGATTTGTAATAATATCTCAGTTCTGCCACTTGTCTTCCATATTTTCACAAATCATTTCAATAAAGCAAATCGGAAAATTCTATGCTGGAGTAGAGATTTAATAAAGTCAACAAATTTCTGCGAATGAGTGAAACATATTTTAGTATAGCATTTTTTATGTCCGAAGGTATTATAGGTAGTTTTTTTAAGACAAAACACAATCACTACGAGAAAATCCTTTAGGCGCTCTCAGAGCGGTGCCTGTGCGAAAGTAGCGATTCACATTGGATTTGAGTCGCTGGGGTTTAAGTCCACTTGAAAAAACGTTCTCAGGAAGTTTATTCTACATAAAAGCAGTTCTCCAGATGAAAGAATTCTGAAACAGTGAAGTTCGAGGTGTACTGAGGTAAACGTCAAAACGATGAGCAGCCTCAGTCCGTTGCGTATTTCTGATATGTAGCGCTCTAGGTGGAATCAAATGTGCCAAGTCACTTGAATACCTCCCGTGGAAGTATCTATAGAAGAGAGACAAATTTCAAACCTTTCTTCGATGTTCCAGGCTATCAAGGTTACACGTAATGTTCGCGTGACCAATCAGGCGGATGGCTCTTTTCTGGATGGAATCCAACATTTTCAAGTTATGTTTGGGGGCAGAGCATGGGAACAATATCATCAAGCAGCCTTTGTAATTCCAGCGACATGATTGTGCCAAGACATTTTCGTGTCCATTTTAACCCCCAACAAACTTATCGAAGCAGAAAGCGGAATTGTCTGACCTGATATTATTATATTCCGTAAGGAGTGAGACATTTATCTTCTTGGAGAAAACCGATGTCTGGATTTTTGTGGGATTGAATGGAACCTGGTTACTTTCACCCCAATTTGAAATCATTTCTAGATCCTCATTAAGATATGCAATCTCCTGCTGCCGGTGAAGATGTGCCTCCGTAGCCGATGTCCTGGAATCCAAATGGAATGACGAGATAAGTGTGCTGTCGTCAGCAAAGCAATATATTGGATTCTTGTTTTTTTGCAATAAGTTGATATACAATAAAAATATGGTTGGAGACAATATGGATCCCTGGGAAAAACCAGCGTTGATGCTGAAAGTATTCGAGAGATATCCATCGACGGCCACTCGCAGGGAACGTTCTTTCAGAAAGCTGAAGAGTCATACACAGAAATGATCCGACAAGCCATAGCATTGAAGTTTGGCCAGCAGACCCTTATGCCAGAAACGGTCAAAGGCCTTACAAATATTAAGCGCAACAGCTCTTGATTCTCCATATATCTCGATTGCTTTATTCCAAATATGGGTGACATACGATAGAAGGTTGCCTGTTGATCTTTGTTTCCGAAAGCCATATTGATTACAGCTCAAGATGTTGAAGTCTTCAAAGTATTCGAGGATATGGTAGTTCACAACTTTCTCCATGATTTTTAATATCACTAATAGTAAAGCGACTGGTCAATAATTATTTGGAAGATTTTTCTTGCCCTTTATGGGAATAGGCTGAACGCGAGCGATCTTCCAACAAAAAAGGAAAAATCCCTTTCTTGTAAGGCTGCAAAATACCGGTTCGAGTTCATTTGAGTACTTTTTAAGTACGATGACAGGCACTTCATCAGGGCCAGTATTCTCACTAGCGAGTGAACTCAGAAATACACTATTCTGTATTCACAATACTCAATGCCAACGTTTCAGCGATAATTCCAGCCTTCTTCAGAGCTACGATAAATATTATATCACAAAATATAATAGAAATGATCAATACTTGATAAGAATCCATTATGACTTATTCAAAGAACACACTTCAATTACAGATTTTCACTTGAGAATTCACAAAACCGCTACACAACGGCAACCCTCAGAAGTCGAAACTTGTGCGAGCTGAAGACTAACGAGGTTTTACCTTTTAACGTGTGATTTCTAACACAGGATGATGATTGAACTGTTCGATACTTGTTGAAAATCCATTATAATGTATTCAAATAATACATTGCAATGTGAGATTTTCAGTTGAAAGTTTACAAAAACGCGACACGTGTTTCGCTATACAATAGTATCTTCGGGCGTCACAATACACGAAGATGTTATTACATAGGGAAACACGTGTAGCGGGTTTGTAAACTTTCAAGTAGAAATCTCACATTAAAGTGTGTTTTTTGAATACACGAAGCATTCGTTATCCAACACGCTTTTTCGACCTAAACAACGCATGTATTGTTGGATTCAACTGTTTTTAAGGTTGGGTCTGAGTATGAGTAAGTATGGGAATTTCTTCCTGTCAAAATGCAAGTATTATCAGAAATCCTTGCAAGTCAAGATAAACAAAGGACAGTTTGAGGATAGTTAATTTCATCAAAACATTCGTGGCATTATTGTGAGGCCTATGAAAATTCAAAGCAGTAATATCTGTTCAAATTGAAAGTGGTATATTTTTAAGATAGATTAGTTTTTGAGGAAGAACGGTTTTGTCTGTCTACTTCTCTATACAAAAAATGTGGGAAACTTCCAAAAGGAATTATTTGCTTTCTTCCTTCCCTTGGAAGTTTCCCACATATTTTGTATGAAGATGGAGAAGTAAAAAGCCAAAACATGTTTTTCCCAAAAGCCCTAACTGGTTTTGGGCTCTAGTTCATCTAGCTGTCTTGCAGTTGAAGATATAGAGAAAGATAGGATGTAATTTATTAACTGTTTGTTGATAAAGCTTTGGTTTGCAAAATACTGCATGAGAACCCTGTTCATCACAGTCTGAGTTTTTTGTTGATCCCAAAAATGATGTCTTCGTGAGGAGACATGTTAGTGCTTACTGATACTCAGATTGATACGATGATTAGGGAGTTGATTCATATAAGATATTACATCACCGAATAATCAAGTTAACGGCTGGTTTTCATATCTATTCCTTTCACAAAAAGTTCTCATCCAGAGTTTCGGAAACTCTTAGTTTGGCATTCAACCTCAAAAGCTTTTGGGCAATTTACTCTTGTTGAACTTCAGATTACCAATAATTATTTATTTGTGTATCAGTATAAAATATTACTTTTATGGGATTTTCTGTGAACAAGATATCATCCTTACACGGAATATAAACCACAAATATCGGAACTTGTTCTCACCTTTCAATGTGCATGGGTAATATGATTATCCAGTGAACACATGTCATCGCACAGTTGGGATTGAACCAACGTTCACAATAGCATGGTTGATGAATGGAATTTACCAGACGGCTACCATATTAACTATTCTGGTTAATGAACCATTAATGGTATCAGTTACCTTTGAATTTTTGGTTGAACTAAAACTGATCTATCAATTTCGTCAACTGTCTTGAAAATATTCAATCTATATAATAATTTTGAACAAATACTAATAGTTCAGCTTCCAAATTCCGAATCCCTTAAAACTATGAGAGATATCATTGGATTCAAAATGGAATGTAGGAAAATAATTTTTGATGATTTTGAAGCACACAAGAAAATTGAAATTTGGATCGACCTTTTCTAGTATTTGCACCTTCCACAATCTGAAAATGTCAAAAATAATAGTTATGGAGAACTTGATATAGGTGTAGAAAAGGCAAACATTTCAGTTCACCTCAATAAGTAAATATTATGTAAATTCATAGCATTTTTCACAAAAAATCATATTGATCAGTAGCATGTCTTATTTGATGACTTTGCTAATCAAAAAAGAGCTGAGAAATTGCACAGATACTTACTGAACGTTTCGACCAAATGGGTCAATAGGGCTCATCGCCTTGTAGTCTTTAATATATTGGCTACGAGACGCATGTAGTATTACCAACTGGATTTGAGCTTCCATCTTTTGTATTCGCCATTCAAATTTCTGATGAGAGGAATTCCACCTTTCCGGTTGGGAAAGTGTTCCAACGGAGTTATAAACAGCAGTATCAAATATATATCAGCCTTGTCTGTAAAAACATCATGAACATCCACATTCATCAGCTGTTGTGGCTTCAGGTGCCTGATTTTGTGGAGCGCCTTTCGTGGTTCAATTGTCTCCACTAGTGGCATGATGCGAGCGTTTCCTTCAGTCACCAGTAGGCTACTTCACCTACTACGTCAGCAGGTCGGGGAGGACCTACCCAAGATAGGTTACATACTAGTTCAAATTTTTGAAGGAAAAGACGGTATGCTCCGGTTGTGTTTCACATCACTGAGCATACATTCTCATCAAGTACCTCCTCGCTTGGGTTCCCTACTCCCGTAATGAAGCATTAGGCTATCTTTCACTTAGCCGGTCCACTCAAAGTGTCCGGTGTCATTACGGTCGTCAATAAAAGGAGGAAAATCGTCGGTTTGTGCCCAACCATCTTGTCCCTCCTGACCCTTCCGAATGTGTCGGTTGTGGGAATCCCTTCCTCGTGATCTGGAAACCGAATATAGTCTACCGGGAAGTTAGCCCTGTAGACCAACAGCCGGTAACGGGAGAGAGTCGAACTTTCCCAGATATACCTTAGCTGCCGACACGCTTCTTATCATTTAGTAAATGGTTACGCACCAAAGAACTCATACACTGAATGACCAACCCTGTTATTTAACCAAAAAAGGTTAGTGTATGAAATTTTCATATCATCATTTTAGTACATAGTTGTTTTTATCATAAAATGATTCGGAAAGGAGATATTGTCGAAACTGATTTCAGTCGCCATTTTTCTAATACGACGGTGTGAACAGCGCAAAGGTACGTGATAGCTAAGTTGGAATTTGACAAGAGGACATAAGAATTTATGAAATCTTCCGGAGAACCGTCCAGGTAATCTTCATTTTTAGTACCAAATGAATGTACTAAATATGATACTGAAAAAATTGTGGACAGAAGTGTGAATCATGTACCGATCATAACACGCAAGGATAGTTAGTCACAGTTAACGGTCATTAGTGTTTGATTTTAATTGGGGTACTTAGCAATAATATGTTCGATTTGATGTGATAGTCATGTGTTTTATCAAAAAGTATTAATTTTAATTTCGTTTCCATGGATGTAGTATTTTATATCTTTATCTATGAGCTAATCATTGTTTATCATTGGTTCTCGAATAATTCTCAAGTTATCGTAGGTGGATATTTTAATTCGTTTTATAATCG
This sequence comes from Leptinotarsa defecta, assembly GCA_015342085.1. Classification (NCBI taxonomy): domain Eukaryota; kingdom Metazoa; phylum Arthropoda; class Insecta; order Coleoptera; family Chrysomelidae; genus Leptinotarsa; species Leptinotarsa defecta. The sequence goes on from WOGO01007877.1 coordinate 7,830, forward strand.
CAATGGTAGCCAAGATGAGAAACCGTCTTAAACATTTTTTTTGAGGAGAAGTAAGTAAAGGCTGCGATATCTCCCCTTATGAATTCGCCATCTATGGGATCGACATTTTACGAATATAAAAAATAAACGACACCTTCGAAGGCGATCGATCTCTTGTTTCTTTCATCAACCGCCAAACGAAATTCATCCTGCCTTTTACTGGATTTCTCACTGCAAGGCAACTAGATCAAACAAGAGCCCAAAATCGAAGCATCCTTGATAGAACAACAGACAACGCTATTTTGACCCTACAATGATTCATCAGTAGTGCTAGGATGAATCACTGATTTATTTGAACGCAACTGTACCAGAAAGACAAGCCTAAATAGAAAATGGACAAAACCGAACGAGATTTATCATCTGTCTTTCATTGCAGCTCCCACTGTCAAGTAACTAGATGAAACCAGAGCCCAAAAACAAATCATTCGTGTCCCGCTAAATGGGGTATATCAGCAGCGGAAGCAGAAAAACTTTCTAATATTTTCAACGAAACTCTCCCAGAACTTCCTCCTTCCAGTAGCACAATAAAATATGATAGTTTGATTGATTATACACTTTCATTAAAACACGTTTTGCAAAAACAGTGATTCCAAGCAGTGATGCAGCAGTAACAAAAAATATAAATCCTATTATGGAAGTGAATTGTTTCAGAACAAATTTTGGCATGTCTTGATCGCTAAACAACAACTTCCTCGGACGTGTTCATACTTTTACCGACTATCTTCTACCTAATTAGTGCTTTATATGATATAACAATTCGAAGGCCAAGTGGAAGAACAAACCTGTAGTGTTCTACACTGCAGTTTTGAACTTCGCCTTTTGGATGTTATATTGTATTTCACCCAATAAAGACCATTATTATTATATAATCTTCTACCTACTTAATGACTAATCATTTTAGCAGAGCTTATGAATGAACTGAATTTTTTTGGCATCATGAAAGAAACTGAATGATAATTTTACTAGAGTTTATGCTTAAGCTAATTGAGAATTAAAATAATGTGAAATTTTCAATTTAACAACTCAACGGCTCAACAGTTTCAAAATATTGAGTTTAGAACCTTTCTATTCCAAATGTCATATGTCATAGTCATAATTGAACTCATGCCCCTCTGCCAAGTGGAATTGGTCATCACATTCAAGAAACTACTCCTATATAAAAAGTTTTGGGCAAGAATCACAAATCCACTTATATACTCCTGATCTATCCGACACTGAAGTTTTGTATTTATTGTTTTATATGAATTTGCTCAAATTCGTATTTGTTATATAAGTCACGTCCTTTCTTCTTCAAAAAACGAGCGATGTTATTGGTCGATTGACTAAAATATGTCAATGTCCTATGACGCTCATTATCGTTTCTTGAAGTGGAATTCTCTGAGAATTTCTTTTCAACAGGGTAATATTCAATAGTTTGTGAAGCATGCTGAATGTTGTTGATAGGTATATATTGAGAAATTATGCATGACAATGTCCCTATAATATGTGGAAAATTACAAAATCATGTTTATCATTTTAGGCTTGACTATAACATGAAATAGAATGTGAAGAAAATCGAACCTGTTTTTTGATATTTCATAACATATACTATTGAACATTACAAGTACTGAGGAAAGTACTTCATGGGCTGAAAAGTCTCGGGCCTAACACATCGATGACTCTAGTCTTATTGCATTCATCGCTTTTTCAGTTAGTATTAACCTTCAAAATTGTGTTAAGAGTGACACTACAGGGCGTGCTAAAGTTACTATCATTTCCATTATGCATAAAAGTGGTCAAAAGTTCATTATTTTAAATGAAACCCCCTGTATGTTACTCGATAAATTGAAAGATAATGAAAAATGCTTTAAGATGATATATCATGTCCCAATGCCTAAATTATAAAGTTTTTCCAATAAAGTCACTTTTTCTGGGATGAATAAAAATAACAATACAGAAAATGCTAGAAATATTGTCGATAACATTCTAAACATTGCCTTTTCAATTTCATGGGGATCCAGATCTTCACTCTGGCAGTTCTTCTTTGGTAGGCACTGGACTACTGTACACCCTTTCTTTTAAGACACCCTATAAAAAGTCAAGTGGCGTGAGATCGGGTGATCTTCCTGGGTGGAAAAAGCTGGCGCTTCGTCCAGTTGACACTACGAATTCCTATATTCCTATGAAGAAAATTTTTCGAGGAAATCGGCAACAGTCGTCCTCAATATTTGAATATATCTCTCCGTATTTGGTTAGTCTTCATAAGTAGAAGAACTAATTTTATTGTTCTTCAAAATACAGAAAACATTCATGTTTTGACTCACGATAATTTTATCGTGAGTATTGTAAAATAGGATAAGAAAAATAATCGGCAAGATGTACTGTAGACAAGACAAAATTCAAGTCTTACTGTACTCTTACAAGGTTTGAAATGTAATGACTGAATTTTACAAGGCTTGGATTAACATATTAGGAGAGATCATAATAGCGGGTAATTCTCAAGATAAGGGGTACAAGAAACAGTTAAAGAATTAAAAATCTAGCTATTTGTAGCTTACAATATTTACCTGAAATATACTCAAATGTACGGGTTGTTTGAGAAAAGATATTCAAGAATATTGAATTTTATGAGAATAAGTGAATTAGAAAAGACCCGTACATTAGAAAACCAACTGGAAAATGCCGATTGTGAATAATGAAAAATTAAATAACTTTAACAAGATTAGTTAACAGTACATAAAATAAAAATAATGCTATGTTGTACAAATTTTATAGCTAGCAACTCTAGGCTAAACACTAAAAAATTAAGATTCACTTGAAAAACATAATAACTTCGATAACAAGATTTTGAGATTGAACAATTCGGGTATAATTTTTTTCGAAAATTATTTTTGACAAAAATTCTAGATCTTCATGTATATGTATTAAAAGGAATTCGCAAAAATGCGTTCTATGTTCAAAGTCTTCTGCTTTGAGAGCTTGAACTTTGGTAAATTTATACGGATGCATTTCGTGATTTTTCAAAATTCGTTGTACTGAAGCATGTGATACACCTAAATCTTT
>WOGO01007878.1:0-10910 GCA_015342085.1 Leptinotarsa defecta
AACTGGTTTATTTTGGACAAAAAACCCAAGAGACATTTTTTGTTTAGAATGAAACAGGCTATCGGAAATAAGTTTTCAAATAGTAAACAAATAATAAGACAAAAAGTTATATTGGAAATAAATTTTAGGGGTTGCGTTTTCCACCCCTAACAACCATGGGGTCAAACAATTAAATAACTGTCTAAGGGTCTTTTCGGTAGTACAAAACGTCAGGTTGATTTCAATATTGTAACTTTTTCAGTGTTTGTGAAAAAAATTGTTACACAAATTTTATGTATCCCTTATGGGGCTCTATCTTAAGGGATGCTCCAATGAAGTTTTTTTTATATGAAAGATCCTATCTTTTTTTGATGAGGAATCACCCCCTTAAATGTTTCACACTTATTCAGCTACACCCTGTATAATTCAGGGTTCGGTGATTGCAAAAATGTTGCTATTCCTTTCGCCAAGGTGCCAAATTTATTTATCTCCACAGGCTGTTTCGTACATTTGCTATTTTTGTAGTTGGAAAAAAAATTTTTCATTTGTGCATGATCGAAGCTTCACATATTTTTTTGTGAATTTGGTGAAATTCTATTTTATTTAAAATGCCGAATTAATCAATTTTTGATTTCCGAAGTTCATCACAACGGCATGCTCCTGTAAGGCCAATAGCTAAAGCATCCTGGAATCAAAACCAAACATTTATTTTTCGATAACAATTTAAAAATTTCAATTCATACCAGTATCGGCAAATACTTTTCATCAGGTGTATCTTTTAAGATTTGTTGAATTTCTTCAGAAATTAATGTTTTTGATTGTTTTGAAGCATATTTTCCAGACTTGCGTTTTGAAAATGCACGTAGTTTACGTATTTTAATATATCAACACAGTTTTTAATAATTAAGGTTCTCGTCAACATCGAATACTGAGACCATAATGTTGATGATTTCAATATTCTTGACAACTCTTCTAAATAAACTAACAAGGTATTTTCGGAACAGGAATTTACCCTGACTTTCATTTTACAGTCCATAAAGTTTCTGTAAGCGATTTCATATTCTTCTCTAGATGTGCTTAGTAGCAAATTATTGCAAACATCTATTACTTTCTGAACAATTTCTTGAGGTGTACTTTCCAACTCTGAGTCTTTGTATTCCATCATATGAACTGTTTATAATATAACAATCAACAATAAAACTATTTTTGTTGGGTAAGTTGACAGCAATAATTATGGAGTGCTTCGGTTTTGTTGTTATGGAAACGCCAACAATGGGCTACTTGGATATTGCACGCGAATCGTCGGCGTCACGCCAAATTTCCAAATCTCGTCTCAATGTTATTCATTTTTTTGTACCTTCGTGAATCCATCTCTTTGAGCATGGAAGGCTTATTCACTGAATCTCTCTGTATTGTTGACATTAGAGCGCCAAATATTTTCTATTTCGCATTGCAATACATAGAATACCATTAGAATTTTGAAAAGAAAAAAACGATTCCAAGAAAATTATTGAACATTGTAAGATTTACCACTCCTAGATTTCATTTCAGTACTTTATTGAATAGAGAAATAATAGAGAAATAATAACAGTTATCTTGAATCCCTTGACCCATTCTTAGATACAGGAAGCAATTATTTCTTCTCGAAGATGACCATTAAATACTTGAAGCAAAATAAGGGCATTGTAGAGCAATATGTTTCATTTCAGAATCCTGTGCCTTGAATTGTTTCATTCCTCAATATAGAAAATAAGGCATATTTTCGATGTTTCGTATTTGACTTGACAGTTATCGATTCACGTTCAAACTTCCTACAGTTTCTCCTGAAATAACCTCAAATCAATCATATTGGTATTCTATAGAAACAAAGCGCTTGAAATTCTGAACAGACGAAAAACGTCTCTTCTTCATTAGACCCAATACTTTCCACCCCAGGTGTTACATATAATACCAATAGAATCCTAGTAAAACAATTTCGAGAAAATTATTGACCAATGGAAGACCATAACTTTGGCATTTCGTGCACTAGATCTAACACACTTGGATTTCTTTTCGGGGCTTTATTCAATAGTGAGTTTCTATGAATACAACAACCAAGAATGATACAAAAGATTAAATAACAGCTACAGTAAATCCCTCTACTCATTCTAAGATACAGGGAACAATTATTTCTTCTCGAAGGGGACCAACAAATACTTGCAGCGAAATAAGGGCATATGTTGGATCAGGAACTGTTTTATTTTCAATATTCTTGTTATCGAAATCCTGAATTTCGAGTTGTTTTATTCACCAATACTAAAAACAAGGCATTTTTAGTTCAGATTGATTTGAAAGGGTTGAATATTTTTGGGAAAGAAAGTTTTTGGCTTTCTACTACTCCGTTTTGATTCAGAAAAAAGTTGGAGTATTGCAAAGAAAGAAAGGAAGTAATTAATTTTGAAAGAAGTAACTATATACGTAGATGTGTAGATCATGCGAAGTAGTAACTTTCAGACACAAATCTGAAAAAAAATACACCAAAGAAAAATTCTTTTATTAGAACATTGAATTATATATGAAATATTTTTTCTACTTTTAGATCTTCCTCATTTGACTTGACAGTTATCAATTTATGTTCAAACTTTCTACAGTTTCTCCTAAAATACTTCGAATCAATGAAATTGATGAAGTGGACCACTCTTACGTTGTTAGACAATAAACCTTGGAGAAGAGAAAATTTATCCTGAAAACGCCAAAGGAAAAGCAGCTTGTTATTATTCATTATTCAATCCCTGCTTTATCTCATAATAATTGAATACTTGGACCCAGTCACGGGTGAAATTCTAAATATAACGTTTGTTTTTCATTCTGCTCACCTGAACACTTCCATTCAATTTGGGGAAAACGGTATTATCACAGGTGAGGAGGGACTGTCCACAGTAATGAAGTTCCAGCCAAAACTCCGGTATGGCGCTTGCCGGACTGTCCGCTACAGGAGGACACACAACTTCGGGGAATTCAAGTATGGCCATGACGGGTCGCTCGGGATAAGTCTGCAGATTTTCCGGGGTCAAAGATAATTGCGGCATCGGCCACCGAACATCTAAACTACGACGTATCACGGATTCATCTTGCTGTGATAGTTTGGTTATATTTTTTGAGCCTGCAAAAAAAATCAAGTGAATTTAGTGTTCATTTGTTTGATCATAATCCATGACTTGAATTGGATAAAATTGATACCACAAAGTAATTGATGTTTTCTGGAATGAATATTGAGATCCGTTTTTCCGAAGAATTTTTTTTTGTTCAATGATGGAGGAGGAGGGAGCCACATCGTTTTTTACAATAATTTATACATCGAAATATGCCTCTCAACCATGAAACTAAAGTCAAATTGAAACACGCTGTAGTTGGATTTCTTAAATATGTGTCAAAACTTTATATCTGTTGAATTTGATAGAAATGACCGATATTTCATGAAAATCCATCATAACGTATTTGGAAAACACAGTTTACAAATCCACGACACGTGTTTCGCTATACAGTAACATCTTCGGGCATTACAATTTTCCAATTAGTTGTATATTTGCTGACTGGTCTCATTTCTTAAAAGACTTCAAAGCGAGGGAGAGTCTCTATCAAAGGTAGCATATAGATTCCATGTCTTCAGTGTAGAAGTACACATTTGGGTGTTTATCCAAAGTTCCAGAGGTCAATTCCAGGTTTCATTTCATCTCATTTCAAAAATTTCAGACTAGAAATCAAGTTCTTATCAACAAAGCATGTTACAAATATACAAAATATTTACAAATGTAGAAAACCCCTATATTAATCAGTTGAAAAATACACATATCTCGAATATAGATCAAATGAGTGGGTATATAAAAAAATCACATGAAAATTAACTAAAACGGTAAATAAAATATAAATTATACATACTGAGAATAAAATCATATCTAAAATGAAATCATAGCAGAGTTTCACTGTAAAATTCCTCGATATTATAAAATGGTTTTTTGAGTAGAGCTTCTTTCATTATTTTTGTATGATTTGATGAATTTGTAATGATTCTTCTCCTTTCTGATTTCGGAAAGTACGTGATTAGATATATTTTTTTGCTTTGATAAATCAGAGAGTCCTTTGTAAAAGTATATTTTGGAAGGTATTTTTTTCCGATATTTGCCTTGTAACATATTTCATTTGATTGCTTGTTTTTGGAGTATCAACTGCATTAAGGTTTTTGTGTATATATACTCTAGAATAAAAATGCCGGTGAGAGTTAAAATGCCCTTGCTGTTAAATAATGGTCCACAGGGTTGACGCATTCGAATCTGACTACTCTTTTCAGCAGGACAAACACTGATTGTAGTAATTGTTGACTGCAAAATCCCCAAAAGGCAATTCCATATCTCAAATGAGCCTCAATCATAGAGTAGTAAACCATTTTCGCTGTACATATGCTCAGTTCATTAGTGATAACGCTAAGTGCATAACAGCCCCCCGCTAATTTTTTTGTCAATGCTGAAATGAGCAGATCAGATATCAGGAATTTTGAATTATTTTCGTTTTCTAAAGTTTGTCCGTTTAGGCTCAAATCTTCACAGAAGTTACTGAAGGTGAGTACGTTCGATTTATTCGTATTAAAACATAAGTAATTGGAATCACACCAATTTTTTACCATTTCAACAAGGTCACTAGTGATAGTATATTTCAATTGCTGGACATTGCTGCAAAAATTATAAAATTTCCTCCAATTAGAATGAAAGCGAGATCATTAGAATACGAAAGAAAAAGAATTGGACTTAGAACTGATTCTTGTGGGACACCAGATAAGATCTGTCCACTGGATGATAGTTGTGGATTTGATTGTACTATTATCTGAAGAAAAGAACAATGAAAAACAGTTATATAAAATTCACCTATAGCTGTGTGAATCTACTGAAACGGGTAACTTCTAATCAAGAACTTGACAAAGGTGAGTCAGAAGTGAAAGAGAACTAAAATAGACTTGATCTAAATTTCTGAAGGAATCAAAAAGGAATCTAACTAACACGTTACTTCCGACAGCTCTTTCAATACAAGAAGAAATAAAACAGGAAAGTTTTATGGAAAAAGTACAATGCTTTTGAACAATTCAGTTTTTCCGTCATTGACAGATCTATTCACATTTGAGTACAGGCATCAGGATCTCGTAAACCGCAAGAGATTCAAAATGGTTTGTCACAGAAAATGTATCTATCTCCAGGTACACAGATAATTCTATTTTAGCTGTTCTGGATCCTAAGATAAAAGAAAAATTGAAAATTTTAAATTTTTTTCAATATATGTTTTTTATTTGCAGATACATTAGAAATCAGTTCTCACTTCGTCATAGGTCACAAACAAATGGAAATATAAATAACTGAGATATGGTGCTTCGAAAAAAATGAATAAAAAAAATATTTGACTTGCGTCAAGTTTGTTTGTTAATGAAATAATTATTATTATTGATGATTCATCTGAAAAAATTACTGTACAATACCATCTTTACTAGAGATGAACTGACATCCTAGTTCTATAAGCACACCCTGTGTATACTTTTCATGAATTTTCAGTTATATATTAGTTATCGAAGACTTGTTCTTCTTTAAATACGTTGTACAAAAATAATGCCGATAAATAAACCGATTAACACCAACTTCAATCAGCTACGTAAAATACCGTTCACAGAGAAATTTGATCAATATCATGCATCGTCATAGTTTGAAATGCCATTTCTGAGAAATTTCCAGTATGAGTGAACATTCCTCACGAATTGTTTGCATGCAGCTTTTCTAATAAGAGAAGGGTTATTCGAACTATTGGAATACTTCCAGTTATGTGATAATGCATTGAAATATATATTGTATTTCCTGATTGATTCGACCGTTACTCAATGAAAATCCATAGTAATTTCATAACTATACCTTCCGAACTATATTGTAGGGAAAACGTTTTCACTACGAGAATGCTACATTTATGAATTTACTGAGATAGGAAATAAAATAATCATAGGATTCAAATTTGAGCATCATGAACCCTTAGATTGATCCTCCACCAATTATTGAAACATCTCGGACGCCAAAATTTTTGGTGAGCGCATTCGCCAAAATTGTCATGCTTTGGAAAATAATGTCGATAATTACACCGAATGACACCAACTTCATTAACTATAATAGAAAACCGTTTACATAGAAATTTCAATATTATTGAACATCGTCAAAGTTTGAGACGCCATTTCTGAGAAATAACGAGCGTGAGTGAAGATTACTCATGAACTGTTTGCTTGCAGATTTAACAATAGAATAAAGGTCATTCGAACTATGCAATAAAGTATCGAAATATATTTTCAATTGAATTTATGAATTGACTGAGACGAAACACAAAATTTATTAAGAACTCGCCAATGTATCCTTCACCAATTATTGAAACAGCGTATTCGCCAAAAGTGTGAATTATTACATTCGCCAAAAGTTCTGTCAGGAGCATTCACCAAAATGGTTATGCTTCGAAAAATAACGTCGATAAACACACCAAATGGCACAACTTCATTAACTGTATTAGAAAACCGTTTACAGAGAAATTCATTTCATCAATATAAAACATCTCCAAAGTTCGAGACGCCATTTCTGAGAAACTACGGGCGTGAGTTAATAATCCTTACGAATTGTTTGCTTGCAGCTTTTCTAATAGGATAAAGGTTATTTGAGCTGTTGAAAAGCTCACAGTTATGCAATAAGGCATTGAAATGTTTAATCAACAGAATTTATGAATTGATTGAGACAAAAAACAAAATATTCTGAACTCGCAAATTTATCCCTCACCAATTATTTAAACGGCTCATTTCCCGGTGTATTTTGTGAAGTAACCACTTTTCGTATATTGTGTATTAATTTGAAAGCATTGTGAACTCAATCTTTTGGAGTGCTATAAAATTATAAGACATAGAAATTCTAAAAATTCACTGAATGACGAAATTGGATTGAATTCTTTCCCTATATCGAATCTGTTCAGATTTTAGTATACCCTTTCAATGAGCTTAAAGAATTTCTTCTATAACGTTCAAATTTTCAATTTTAATCAGTTTGTATCAATACTCAGGTGAAATGATCAGTCATTGAATAGGTGGGACATATAATTCAAATTCTTATCTGAAATTAGGCACTTTCATAAAATTTTGTTGTTCTGTTTAATTAAGTCTCATGAGTTCTTCTCGGTAGAACTAGACTTTGGTTTACTCCTGATTTTGTTTGATTTCATCATTGATTACGTATAATATTCCAGATATTTTTTGTCTGCAGAAAAAATCTGATCTCTGAAGGATGACAACGTCTTCAGTTCATAGTTCTTCAATAAACTTTTTTTTCGTTTGGCTTGGCCGTTATTTGATGAAGATCTACAGTAACGTCACAAACATCACCGAAAACGATTTGATCTTCACAAACTTCATTTCCAAAAATATCACGACATGTTTTGCTATTACAGTAGCTTTACAGACTATCGAGATTGCAAGTCATAATCGTATCTCCAATCAGGCGGATGGCTCTTTTCTGAAGGAATCCAGCAGCTTCAGGGTACGCTTAGGGGTGGAGCTCCATACATGAGGACATTACTTCAATACTGATATGAGCTTTATAGGGCATCAAAAAATGCTGAGGTTTGAAGAGTGCTCCACGCTTTTGGAAAGCAGCCTTTGCAATTCCAGCGACATAATTATGCCAGCGTTGATGGTAAATGTTTTTGAGCGATATCCATCGACGGCCACATGCAAGGAACGTCCTTTTAGGAAGCTGGAGAGCAATACCCAAAAATGATTCGACAAGTCATAGGATCAAAGTTTAGCCAAAAAATTCCCATGCCATACACCGTCAAACAATTTAGCTTTCGGGTGACATACGTCTTTTGCCTGATGCTTGTTGATCTTCATCACCGAAAGCCATATTGATGATCGCTCAAGATGTTGAAGTCCCCCCTAAATATTCAAAGGTGTGGTCGTTCATTGCTTCTGCTATGATTTTTGATATCAATGAAAGCAAAGTGGCTAGTCTATAGTTATTTGAAATATTTTTCTTGCCCATTTTGACCTCTGGATGCAAATAATCTCCCAACCAGAAAGAAAAACCCCTTCCTCGTAAGAGAGGTCAAAAAATCTGCAAAATACTGGTGCGAGTTCATAAACACATTTTCAATGGACGATAACGGGAACTTCATCAGGACCAGACGCCTGAATAGACGTTGAAAAGTAATTTGTTGTGGGAATAGTGGGTAATACCGTTTTCAGAAAATTGACTGTGGAGTGGGATGCAAATTAATCAGTTAGTAACAGTTAGTAACTTTTCTTTTTCAATGGCTGTTGTTGCAATTGAACCATTTGCTTGTGTTAGTGGTGAAATTGTGGATTTTGTAGAGTTTTGATTAATAGCTTTAGCTACCGACCAGAATGATCTAAATCTGTTGGGATTTGTTCCTAATTCTCTGTTTGTAATGTTCTTCGCTTTCATTCATTCTAATATTGCAGCTGTTGCGAGCATTCCCAAACCTAATTTGGTTTTCGGCACTAGAATTTCCGCGCCATTGCCGGTAGGCGAGATTTTTGGAGACGACTGCTTACTGGCAATCTTTGTTGAACCAAGGTTTGCCACTAGAAGTTCGTTTCATTGAAAAAGAAATATATGTATCCATGGATGATAGAATAACTTTCGTGACTTCAAAAGCACAAGTTGATGGATCATTGGAGCTGAAACAAACATCTGGCTAGGGAAAATTTCGAAAATAGTCTTGAAGATCCTCTCACTCAGCAGATCTGTTATCCTGAACTCTGCGCGGCTTTGATTGTTCTCTAACATTCATCGGTGATCCACTCAACATTGGTATGAGTTTGTGGTCAGAAGATCTCAATGAACACCTCTCAGTAACTCTGTGAAATTCTGGATTGGTTGTTAGCTATAGATCAAGAACACCAGAATCTCCATCACAATCAGGAATCCTGGTTGCCTTATTCATAATTTGAGTGACTCCACTGCTTATTGCAGAAGCCTTAGCTTCGCGACCTTGTTCTTCGTTGATATTTTTTAAATTTGACCTATTTGATATGGGATGATTGATTTGTAGAAAGTTAATGATTTTTGCATGTAAAGAGAATAGTGCCTTATATTGAATATCGATTGATGGTGTTTGATGAAATTATCCATTGTCACAGTTGCCAAAATATCAGTGTAACTGATTTTCGAAAAGTTCTGACTTCATTTTTACCATAAAAATCCTAGCTTATTATTGAACTTTCCATAGAATTATTTCTAACATTAATACAACATGGAGTTATGAGTTCTCCTCGAAAGCAACAGCTCATGATAGATAGAAAACATTCACTATGTAACATGAATCTGTACTTGGCAACTCCCATCGGTCCTGCCAATTTCACGAGCCATTGTGACTATACAGCGGAATAAATCGACCTCTCTGAATATGGGGGTGATTATGTCTTGCTTATTACCGGCCATATTCATACTAACTTTCCTTCAAAGAGGAGTTACCAACGTTAACTGAGGATTCCACCAGAGACAATGCCTTGTTTCGCTGCGAGGTTAATTACTGAGAATTCAAAGGAGTTACAACTAGTTGTCTTGCAGAAAGTTACAGTGATTAGTGGTGAACAGAAAATGCTCTTTTATAATCGTTCTTCAGTTGCAAACATTTTTCTCTTCATCTGAAAGTAGCATGGAGTCGAATAAGTATTCATTTTTTTGCGCGATCCAAAATTTTTCAAAAATTAGAAAGTAACGGCTAGATCGTTTTATTTATTTATCTATATCTATCTATACTGATATGAATGTGAAAGTTTGTGGGGATATATGTATATGTATGAATTTAAAGTAACGAAAATAATCAAAACATTGAAAAATGAAAAACCCCCGGGAAGAGATAACATTGAAACTTTGAAAGAAATATCAAATCAAATCGCTGTTCCAATACTGTTTCTGATTATTAAATGTTTCAACTCAGGATTGTTCCCCAAGTTTTCAAAAATGGTAAATGTAAAACTATATTCAAGAAAGGCGATGAAGAAGAACTCGGAAATTATCGTCCAATCTCGCTGATTTCGAATGTTGCTGTAATATTGGAAAAAATATTAAAAAAGGAAATCATCACGCACAAGCTGTACCCAATTCAGCTTCAATGAGTACCCTGTTTAATCATATTCATCAACATATTACATGTCACACAATTAGTCATACAGTTTTGAAGATTCATGAATGATTTTTTTTACTGTAGTATGCGCTGGCCAGGCCCTATCCGCCGATCACATTCCCCACACAGTGGGGTAAGTGATCATTGTGTCCGAGAATCATGTTCCCTGAGCAAGCGCAGTGAGCCAAGACTGACAGCCTTCTGCATCTGTGCGGCTAAGATTACTGTCTCAGTGCGGCAAGCCGGTATGATTTTGAAATTTGAGAGTAGAGAGAGCATCACTCCACCAAGGACTCCATTAATCAGAACAACAATCTTAACAGAGTGATCTGGATAGTGTTTGCAGAGTTTATCCGTTTTTATTCCTCTTTTCTGACGATATTCGTCTCGCTAGGAGCTGAAAACTCCACGACATATATCGTTTGGCTCTGTTGATCAAGAAGAACTACATCAGGCTTATTAGCTTGTATGAGCCTGAGGGTGGGAAACGAATAGTTCGAATAGATTCGGCACTTCTTTTTCCCCACAACTGATTCAATATCCTCCGAAGCGTAGCGCAACATCGGGGTCTCGTCAATACCGTGAGAGTGCCTTAGATGGTAATATAGCATTTCCAAGGCCGCGTTATGTCGATGAAGATAGGCCGAAACCACATATGCTGGACATACTGATAGTAAGTGCATCAGGGTCTCGGGCGCCTCGCGATAAGCTCTGCACCTTGTGTCAGGAACCTCTATAGCCATCAC
>WOGO01007879.1:0-10908 GCA_015342085.1 Leptinotarsa defecta
AAAGCTTTCAACACGATTGCTGCTGCGCAAAACATCTCTATATTGAGGTTGGTGAACACGACAGATAGAATTGAAGTCCACCTTAGAAATACAGATGATTATAGGAGAATTACTCGGATCCTCGATCAAGAGAAAATACCCTACCACACCTATACAATGAAAAGTAAAGAAACACTCAGAGTAGTTTTTTGCGGGGTCCCGGAATCCATAGAGTGTGACGACATCAAGACTGAACTCCAGAGCAAAGGATTTGAGATTCTTTCCGTAGCCCGCCTGAGTAAAGCTAACAAGGTACCGATACCGTTTACTGGATTCTAGTGTGGGTATAATGGGCAGTGCCTTTTTCAGAAAATCGACTGTGGGGACACAAGTTGTTCAGCTAGTACATTTGCTTTTTCTATGGCTGTTGTTGCAATTGAACCATCTGCTTGTGTTAGTGGTGGAATTGTGGATTTTGTGAAGTTTTGTTTGACAGCTTCAGTTACCCATGAGAACGATTCATACCCAGTGGGTTCGACAAACAGTTTATCCCTAATTCTCTGACTGTGAAGTTCTTCGATTTCATTTATCCTAATTTTGCAGCTATTGCAAGCATTAACAAACTTTGGGATTTTTGCTCTACTTCCGGTAGGCGAGATTTTTGGAGGCGACAGCTTGCTCGCAAATCTTATCAAACCAAGGTTTGCCGTTGGTAGATCGTTTTATTGAAGAAGGAATATATGCATCCATGTATGATAGAATAACTTCCGTGACCTCAAAAGCACAAGTTGATAGTTTTCTAGAGCTGAAACAAACATCTAGCCTGGGGAAATTTCGTAAATGATCTTGAAGATCCTCTCATTCGGCTGATCTGTCTGTACTGCCAAACTTCGCACGGCTTAGATTGTTCCCAACATTTATCGGTAATTGACTCAACACTGAAATAAGTTTGCGGTCAGAAGATCCCAATGGGGACCTTACGGTGACTGTACATTTCTGAATTGGTTGGTAGGTATAGATCCAGAATATTAGCATATTTTCCATCACGGTCAGGAATCCTGGTTGGCTCATTCAAAATCTGAGTAAGTCCGCTGCTTATTGCAAAAGTATCAGCTTCACGACCTTGGTCGTCGTTGATATTTGAAAATATTTCATTTTATATTGTGGACATTGAAGTTACCAAATATGAAAAGTTTGGCACTGGGATGATTGATTTGCAGAAAGTCAATGTTATTTGCAATTGAAGAGGATAGTTTCCATTCATATATGAACGAATTTTCAGAAATATATTTCATCAACTAGACTCTTTTATCGAAATTTTTATATTTATTGAGAATTATTCCTGCTCTGTCGTGGAGACAAATCAATTTTTCAACCTTTCTCAACATTCGTATGATGGTCTGAGAATGGAGATATGTGTTTTCGATTTCCTTCACAGAAAATGACTTTTGTTCAATTTTTTGATATATATTCACATTTTGATCGATAATCACAGATGACCACAGATATTATACACATCTCCAGAAATTTATAGAAGCCCACAGTGAAATAATTCCTAACAGAAGATGAAATCTACAACATAAATACCTATACATTCACGATTTGATTCATTCGTTACTGTTCATCAAACATAATTGATAATATCAATCAACAAATGAATTCACGTTGATTTGAAGATGAAAATATCAATCTTTTTTAATGACCACTTACAGAATATTCATCACCTAGTTATTACTTCAATATGTACGGTTTTTAATCACTATGATTTGAATGACGTTGAATATTTTTGAAACAGTTGCCGTTCACAAACTCTTTACATGATTCAGGAAGAATTTTTGTCGCTTATTCTCAGGTCATCGAGTGAACATTCCATAATTTTTTTACCCTTTATCAATTTTGAAAAAAAATCTAAACTTTTTCAGCAACTGGTGTTGATGTCCACATTATTACTCCCATCGTTTGTGGTATATGTATATTTTATACAACTATTGGTGGACTTAAAGCTCTCGTATGGACAGATACACTTCAGTTTTCCCTTACTGTGGCAGCATTACTGTTCATTTCTTTCCTGGGATTTAGAGCTAATGGAGGAGTTGGAGAAGTTTTTAAAAAATCTTATGAAGGAGGACGGCTGGATGTCTGGGAGTAAGTGAATTATTTCCAAGCACAGGATATTTCATGAAATGTTTTCAAATATTATGAATGTACAGGCTTTGAACAGTAGAACTCATTTTACGATAAAATCATTCTAGATATTCTTGAAACAACAAAATCTTTGACATAGGTACTTGATTATTGTTGGGAATATTTGAAATTTTGATACACAATCACTGTGTGAACAAAATTTGTATAGTTTATCAAACCTAGGAAGATAATTCTCTTTCTCTCGTTATCATAGGGTTCTAACGAACGCACATCTAGTGGGTGAAACCATAACGTAATTAAGAAAGCTCTTTCTGCATCTGACAAGCTGTAGTTTACTTCTTATTTCACAGAATCAAATTTTGGTCTTTCCAGTTGTGGTTGCGTACACTTAAGAAAAATTATATGATTTTAGAACAAACACAATTATATATCTACACTTATTCAAATTTGAACATCTGCATGAGAATTTCGTAAACCGTCAAAGAATGAGGGTAGGTTGGAAATTGCCGTTTTTGAAGTACTACTTACCAAGTGATATCAAATAACTTCCTATGGCTCTTTCGAATCTGGATATGACTGGAAAAACTGAAAAATTTCAAAACTCTATTTTTCGCCGTATCTTCTTCAATCGAAGACATGATGGAAATGAGATGTCTGCTGAGACATCACCTATCCAAACCCGAGTTATAATCTACTTCCGTAAATGTTAAATCAGCAAAACCTGATGACAAATCGGATTTTGTTGTCGGTTGTCGGTTGATGTAAATGGAACATCAAGAGATGTTAACTCCGTACTCTCCGTAGTGTCAGGTTTATTTGGAAACGATTCCTTTACACAATTTTGAATTAAGTGTTCTTTTGTTTCTCTGTAGATGTATAAGTATCCATAATGAATACGAATTGAAAGTTTTACAAAAATTTTATTTTATTTGAGAATGTAATGTAGCTGCATATTTTAACTTCTTCTTTTCGCGTAACTTTCGATAATCCGCTCTGGAAAATTTTTCTTTTTTTTTCCATAATCAGTAAAATCGATAAACTGTTTATCCGTCTTAGAAGACTATTACTACTGCCACGAGTGCCACGCTGATCTCACAATGATCAAATTCGCATTAGACAGCGAGTGATATGGGATTCACAACTGATCGAGGTCGAGATATTGAAAGCGAATGTTGCCACGTTTATTGGTTTTCCGTGTTATGTACCCAACAATATATTTGTGAAATATTTAAAATCGAAAGGGCGCTAAGAACAACATTTTGCGAAGGGCAGGGGGCATACTGCCCCCTTGCCCCTCCCTCCGCATGGCGCCCCCACTGGTTGAGCCCCCTCAACAACAAATGGCGCAACACACTATTGCCTTTTTATCATGAAGCACACAAAATAATACCTTATTACTTGATTTTTGTCCCGTTCGAAAGTACAGAGGGGGGACTATTCAAGTCCCCACTGTATAATGTTGAGAATGGCAATTATTGTGTGTACTCTTCAATTGTGTATTGACTATTTGACTTTGATATTTCAAAGTATGATACAAAATAATTATTATTACCTTTTTACATTGCAGCTTCAATATAGACTTTGTTGCGAGGGATTCCTTCTGGACGGTGGTGATAGGTCTATCGATACATTTTATAGCAAACTCCAGCATCAATCAAGGATGTACTCAAAAGTTCCTCGCCGTTGCCAAATTGAACGACTGCAACAAGTGAGTGAATCAAATTTCTCAACTGATGAAGTATTTATTTTTTGCAAAAAATATTCAGTGGATTTTGAAAAAAAATGCTTGATCGCTTGGAATATTTTGGTGCTTGGAAACTGTGACAGAAAATTGCTTCTATTCTCTCTACCAAATGAATTTCCATCAGAGTATATACAAGGTCTGTTCAAAAAATGAGGTAGATTTTAATTTTTCTCAAAAAATATTTATCAGTTCATCAATTTATTTTTTGTTCCATTGAAGAAGGTGTTACGTCACAACATTTCGCCTCTATCTTATCTGATCAATCTTTCTTTTACTTGTGGAAAATTTCCATCTTCATTGAAAATCGGCAAAGTCATCCCAGTATACAAAAAGCAAAATCCAGCAAATCTGGAAAATTATAGGTCCATTACTGTCACATCCTGCTTTTCTAAGGTTTATAAATATTCTTATCTCCAAAGACTTATGAATTTTGCATTAAGTCATAGCGTCTTCTCATATAACCAATATGATTTCCTACCAGCACGCTCAACACAGAGTGCGGTGTTGTCATTTTATGAAAAATTGATCAAAGCAATCGAATCAGGTGAGTGCCCTGTCCTTCTGTGATCTCAGCAGGGCATTTGACTGCGTTCAGCATGAGGTACTCTTGTCTAAGTTGCACAAATATGGTATTCGTGGAGTTTCACTCGACTGGATACGGAGTTTCTTGACCCACAGAAAACAGTTTTTCAGCATATCTTTCACTGAATCTGCATATCAAAATATCTCTGTAGGCGTTCCTCAAGGCTCTGTTTTGGGGCCAATTTTATTTTTATTTTACACGAATGACATGGGTAATATGGAATTTTATGCCGACAAATGTGAGAATACCTTGAAAATAAAAGTGTACAAAGTGTAATACTGTCAAATATATTGTATTAGTTTGAGAATGTCTTCATAGGACGAAACTGCAGTAATATTATTTGAAAATGAAAGTCGTTAAAAATATAGAAAGTTTCATTTTCCTACAACGCAGTAACGGCTACATCCATCAATTTATTGAACAAACTTTCTTTCATATATCATTTCCGAACATTTCCGGTGTATTATAATTGAAATTGTAAATGAATTTCATGATTTTTTCGAATTCTTATTTGATTTGATTTAAATATATATTTTTTATAAATATGTTTATCAGATTTAGACAGATCTAGTTCAAAGATATAACAAGGTATTGCAAGGTTTGCATATTCAATACTATTGTCCAGATGGTGTTGTTATCCTTTGAAGGAGTGATTGAAACTAACATGATCAAATAGTAATTTCAAAAGTATTTTCTTGAAATATTTTTTACTATTTCTAAATTATATCCAGTTCTTTTGAGAAGCACCATATAAAAAAAATACAATATATTCATTCTACATCTGAAAAAATCAATTTTTCACTGAAGAGAGTTGCCAATATCGATTATATTTTGAATGTTTCTAATATATTTTCATTTCAGGACCGTAATATTTTACTTTTTGGGAATGATTGTTGTCAAATCTCTCTGCGTTTTGACTGGTCTCAATATATATGCAAAATACTTCCAGTGTGATCCGTTATCATCTCAGAAAATCCATAAAAACGATGAGATATTACCACATTATGTATTGGAAGTTGGTGGTACTATTCCTGGATTATCGGGATTGTTTATTGCTGGAGTGTTTTGTGCTTCCTTGAGGTAATACTATCTGAAGTATTTTTGTTGTATTGCATTGATGAAATCATTAGTTATTATTAGTCTCTTCTAACGTTCACTACTGTGGATTGCATGATTTCAAGCTGATTTTGAAGTTAAATTTCGATATCCGTTCTAACGCAAAATTTCATTATTTCATGTTTGACTAGCTTTTTTTATCTGCCAATATAAATATTTCAAAAATAATATCATGTTACGGGCTTTCTCCTGACAATAACGTATTTCAAATGGTATGATATGACGTCATTTCATTTGCTATATTTGATTTTGTACATTCACAATGTTGATTTTCCTCCAAACGAACTGTTTCGTCGTTGATTAGTTTTGGGACTAGATGATACTTTGTCAAGGGATTTTTTGATGCACTGGCAGTTTATAGATATTGAGATAAACGTGATTGTGACATTACAAAACTGTCTTTCACTTAAAAATTATTAAAAGTAAATAATACAGTTTATTGTATGATTTTCACCATACAGGGTTTTACTAAAAACTGCGACACGTGTTTCGCTATACACTAGCTTCCTCAAGCGTAAACTAAAAGTCACCTCTAAATTACAACAATTTTATACTCTAACATAGTACCTACTTGTATGCCTACTTTCTAATGAATGAATTTACCCAAGAAGGTCAGGTATGAATTTATTAACTATATGAATACATTTTTCGAAAGTACCGTAACTATTTTTACCTGGCAATAAACATATTCAATATTGGCGAATTATTCGATTCAGGTTGATCGTTCATAAGATATTAAGAGTTTTTGAATTTATTTCCATACTCTCCAACATGTTAAGTTTCTAACCTTTCTTCTGGAAATGGAGGGGCTTGAACTCATGTTCTTCTGTAATTAAATGAATGGCATATGTGGAATTTATTTTTCCATTCTAGAAACTACTTTTGTGTTCCTTGATGCGGGTTTGAACGTTATTCCAGATTGACCTATATAAAACATCAGACATGACCCACGTGATAATTTATACATTCTCGATTTGTCTGAAACTGAACTATCATCTTTGTTAATCTTAATGTGCATGCCTGAGTTGTTGTTGGTTTTGAAAGCAATATTTACACCTTTGTTTTGCAGAAATTCTGGGTTGGCCTAAGTAGGTTAAGGCTCTATAACTTTTTTCCTCTTCTCTGCGAATTGGGTAAACTATATTCAAAGCTTGGCTGTATAACTTGTTTGATAATAAAGAATATATTAGACTGCTATTGTTGAACATTTTTGACGCCTATTTGTTTTATTATGTTCAGTTCTTTATCGAAATTCGCTTCTGACAAGGGCACATTTATCAGTCTGTGGATCATACTGTTGAAAGCTGCCTACTTTGTGCTGATACGGGTGGATGGACGAATTATGAATGATAATCTGTATGTGCTGGTTGAAGATAAATTGAAAATCATGTTTGTTGTTAACTTTTGTTACTGTCAAGTCAGAAAAATTTATAGAGTCGTCCTTTTCTATCTTCATTGTGGATGTGATAGAAGGGTTTCGAGAATTTATGAAATTTAAAAACTTAGTCAACTGTCTGTTCGTTCCTGTGAAACATACCAGGATATGAAAGAACTAAAAAGAAGAGTTAAAAATTAAAGGAGGAGAATGAAAATGAATGGCTGAAAAAACAATTATATTAAGCAAAAAACCTGAAATGTGAAAATTCAATGCCCTCTTTTTCAACGCTCTCACAGGGTATCCGGTAAATGCAATTCTTGGAGTCGCAGTTCTCGTTTGGTTGCCTGGTTTTCGTCAGGCTGTTACGGATAGCGTTTCCGGATCTGAAGCAGGTTCTAATGTTGTACTTGTATCCCATTCTTCGTATCTTTTCCGATAATACTCTGATGTAGGAAAGTGCAGGCACTGGTTGTGATGGCTTCTCCTCCTTTCGGGGCTCCTGCTGTCTTTTAGCCAAAGTTTGTTCCACCATCGCTTTGGAGTAGCCATTTCATTGAAGATCATGTTTGATGATGTCTAGTTCCTTCTCGAGACCTAACTTCGTATTACAAAGTTCGGAAGCACGGTCTAATAGAGTTTTGATGATTCCCCTTTTAGTCGATTGATGGTGGTTGGATTCGTGGTTCAGATAATGTCCTGTGTGAGTGGGTTTTTGGTATACAGATGTTTCCCACTTAGTGTCGTTCCTCTTCACCAATACGTCTAAGAATGGCAATTCGTTGTGGGCTTCCTTCTCCATTGTGAAAGTGATGGAGGGTCTTACGCTGTTGATGTGTTTCAGGAAGGCGTCTAGTTCAGTATTCCCATGGCTTTATATTATGAAGGTTTCATCAACGTATCTCAATCAGACACGGGTTTTCTTGTGGAATTCTTCAATGGCCAGAGTTTCAAACCACTCCATATATATGTTGGCTATGACTGGTGAAAGTGATAAATCAATTGGCAGTTCCTCATCTTGTGTGAAGAATTCGTCCTTCAGTTGGAAATAACAGTTTCGTACACAGCATTCTAGCAGTTCCATAATTACTTCTATAGGTAAAATCTTTCAGGACCCCGTCTTCGGGTAGTTTTCTCTGTATGATTTGGAGTGCTTCTTCTACCGGAACGTTGGTATAAAGGCTTTCCACGTCGAAACTGATTAGTTGATCTTCATGTGTGACGTCAATTACCCCTAGTAGCTCGACAAAATGCCTTGAATCATTTACGAAAGACGATGTTTTTCCTTGAAATGGTTGTATTATGGAGAGTAAAAATCTAGACAAGTATTGTTTAGACGAATCTCTGGAGCTGATGATCAGTCTAAGCGGAACGTCCTTCTTATGGATTTTGGGTAGTCCATACAAGTGAGGGGGCTTACTATGGTGCATTAATAGGGATGATCTCTCTTTGTCCGAAAAATAGACTTGTTGTTTCAGCTATTCGTTTTTATTCTTCTTCTTCAATTTTTATTTCTTCTTTTCAGTTCTTTCAGGGATTTCCAATCATTTTATATAATATCAGACAATGGAAGTCCGAACTAAAGAAATTCATCATGAAACATTGTCAATCACCTTCAAACATACCAGGATATCATCGACATATCTTCACCAATACACGAAATTTCTGACCAGTGGGTTACTGTGTATTTTTCTTTCCAAATCGTCCATGAAAATCTCTGCCAGAATAGGACTGAGTGGGTTTCTCACTATGAGACCTTTGCAGGATGAGTAAAAAATTAAAAATTGAATTGGAAGTAATTCTGTGACAAACAAACCGTAAGCAAGTCTACTATTTTCTTTTTCACTACCGAATTGATAGACTTTTCGTCTATTAAATTCTCTACAAGAGTAATCGTTTCATTCGGAGAAAAACTGGGAAACAGACTCTCTATATCGAATGACATCAATTTGGCATTATCCGGAAGTGTAATATCTTGAATTTCATTGGTGAAATGGTATGCATTCTTCAAACTGAATTTTGATTTTAAATTGGTGTGGTTATGAATAATTACAATGAGTTTTCCACATATTTTAACTGAAGAAGCTGTGACAAAAGAAACTACCGATCTAATCGTGTGTAAATCAATCTACGAATAAAGTTTAGGTGGTTAGGTTAGGACTAACGATCTGAGTTTTTCGGTTTCATCTATGACACAATGAATATTTTTCAAAGTTTCTTTGACTTCTTTCTGATATAAATGGGTGGAGTCATTTCTGATACTATCGTACATACCAGCATTTAGAACGTCTATAATCTTCTCTACATATTCTTCTTTGTTCATGGTTATGACCCTTTTGCCTTTATCAGCTCGCCTGAAAACCCACACAAATATTTCAACCCACTACAAATATTTAAAATTTTCTGCACAACAAACATGTAATTAATGCTTTCAAAATCAACAATATCTTAGGCATGCACATCAAGATGGAAGTTCAGTCTCATAAAAATCGGTAGAGTATAAATTATCATGTACTTCTTGAAACGCAGTGGAATCATATTGGAAAATTTTGACTATCATGAGCTGTTCTAGAAATAATGAAGTAATTGAAATCATTGACTTTGATTTTTCAGCTCTAGTATACTGAATATGGGAAAAAATTGAGAGATTTTTGATTGGAGTTCATGAAGGCTACAATATGTACCCATTTTATTTTTCATATGGCGTTTCATTCACTCAGTGAATACCATCATGTAGGAAAACCCATATAGAGAAACGCGCCTTAAATAAAATTCATTATGAAAATTTTATAAATAATATCATGGATAGTACTCGTATATAATTCATTTTATAACTAAACAAGAACCAAATCGAAGCTTATAGCTCTGTCAGAATATAGAACTTCAATGTTTTTCCACTGGACCCTTTGTATGCTAGAAGTGGATGCTGCTATTAGATTTTTTCATGTTCACAACTTTTGAATGGCTGTATCTTCGAAATCATGAATAAATTTAGTTCAAAGCCATATAAGAAATTTTATCATTTTTTAGAGAGGATAGTACTTTAAAAAAAATTCTGGTAAAGGAATGTGCGAATGGGGCGATTGTGCACGAATATGATAAAATCAAATTAAAAGGTTCAATCTGAAAAGTGGTTACGATATAATACGACATAATTTCTCAGGATGAACATTTCAGTTCGACAATTTTTAAAGCTGGGGAGATTGTAATGATATAAGTTTTTTAACAGTACAGTAATAGGATTATTGATCAACTTTCAGGGGCTGACATTTGTTATTTTGAGTTATTTTATTTCAGCACCTTGTCTGGTAGCCTCAATTGTTTAGCGGGTACAATATATGAAGATTTTCTGAAAATCTCTCTGGAGAAAAAAGGTTTTTCAAATGCTTCTGCATTGAAAATATTGGTTGTTATTATTGGAACCTTGGGCACTCTGATGGTATATATTGTAGAACATCTTGGTGGTCTCCTAGCTCTAGCAATCGGACTCGGAAGTGTAGCACATGGGCCTCTTCTAGGAATATTCACTCTGGGCGTACTTTTTCCTAGAGCCAATGCCAAAGTGAGTTTAATAGAAATAATACAACAATTTCTCTTTAATAAGATGATTTTTTTGTTTGATATGTTCAAAAAACTGAGAGATCTGAAAGAAGAATTACAATTTGTAAATGAATAAATTCTGAGATTTTTTTTGCTTCATATTTTTCCATCACCATGGAGAACTTCCGAAGATCGGTGAAAAAAAAAATATAACATATATTCACGATGTGTAGATGAAGGACAGAAGCTCCTTTTGGACATAAACTGGAAAAAAAATCAATTTTACTCACCTGTAATATTTTCCGAAGTATTCATTTGAATTACATGCTCCACGATGTATTTAGGGTACTTAATTGGATTCGGATTATTGCTGTATTGCCCAAAATCGCTTCGTGAATGAGCCATTATTTCTCGAAGATAGTAGCT
>WOGO01007880.1:0-10908 GCA_015342085.1 Leptinotarsa defecta
TTGGTGCTCAATATAAATTAAAGCCTTTTCTAAAGCAGCAAAACCTTCTTGATGGGATATCTTGGTTTTCTATGTCTCATTGACAGAACCGGGACCTTCATGGCATTTCAATTTAGAAGCCAAATCATTCAATGGAATATCTTCTTCACTGTCATAAGAGTCATCAGAGTCAACTTTCGACCAAGATTTTTGAATAGTGGAAGTGTGCACCAAATCCCAAGCTTGACTCACCCAGTACATAATATCGGTTAATTCGGAGCTCGGTTAAACGCGACTCGGATAAAGGGGTTCTACTGTAGTCTAATTTTATTCTTATGTGAAAATATCAATTCTCACTTCGTTTTCACTTCCCAAGTCCAAGATTAAATTTTTGTTTTATACTAGAAACTATATATTTCAAGAACTGTCAGTTTAATGATCAAGTATTATGTTTGAGAACATATTTAAAATTGGGAAGTGGATTCTCAAGATTGAAAATAATTGAAACACAACTGTAAAATTATGAATTTGCTCTTCTGTGATTGGCCTCAAAAGTAGTGAGTTATGTATCTGGTTTTTCTGTGATCAGTTAGGAGGCGTGTCTACTACTTTTTCAGTTGTCACAGAAAAACATTGATAAAACCTCACAAATATGTTGAAGGGCTGTAATTGTAATGTTACAAAGATTGCTCTTTTTCTAAATTAGGTTTGAAAACTTGAATAAACTAAATTTATGGATGTAGCCGTTACTACATGGTGGGAAATCATAATGAAGAAAAGAGAAATGAAACTTTATGTTTTTTACCACTTTTATTTCTAACTAACGTTACTGCAGTTTCGTCTTATACGGACATTTTCAAACTTATACAATTTATTGTAGTTTATTGTATAAGTTTGAAAATGTCCGAAACTGCAATAACGTTAGTTACAAATAAAAGTGGTAAAAAACATAGAAAGTTTCATTTCTTTTTTCTTCATTGAATAAACTATTATATTGACGAAAGAAATATACTGAAATTTTAATTAAACGAGTACCTTTGTGCGAAAACCTTAGACCTTGAGTAAAGGACCTCATCATCTAAATCTGACATATTTTCATTGAATAAATAGTTGTTCCTTTAAGGCGTGTGCAAAATCGCGGATCACACGTATCGGCAAAAGAGAAAAGCCATTTTCCGTCGCCTCACCACCAAGATGGCCCGAGACTGTGTTCGTCGCACTTTCCGTTCCAACAAGATGTCCTTCAAGATCAGCATTCTGGAACCGCGTGATTCGCACACTGACAAGATATTGCGACGGCTGTTTGAGTGCCCTATCTGCAAGGATTATATGGCTCCGCCGATCCTCCAGTGCGTCACAGGACACACGCTGTGCAATGTCTGCAAAACGAAGCTTGAAAAGTGCCCATCATGTGAGGGCAAGATCGAAGGAACGAGGAATCATTTCCTGGAGAAGATGACCGAATCGATAGAGCTGCCCTGTCTATATGAATCAGAGAGCTGTGTTTATCGCGCCGGAATCAAGAGGGTAGCTGCGCATGAGTTGGAGTGTCCTTTGAAGACGAAGAAAGTGTGTAGGGAAGCAAAGGATGCTTGAACAGATTGTTTGTAAGTATGCTGTTTACGGTACTCCAGGATCGATGGCCAACGGTTTTATCAACTTGGGGTGGCCGATGTTTCACGTTTTGTTATGTGATAATGCGGATAATGTTGTGCTGAGTTGAATCGTTACTATAGCCAAACTGGTTTCAGGTATTTCAACAAAAGTCGGTCCAAGAGATCTAGTTTTTTGAGAAAAATTTCCTCACGAGCACCAAGATGTTTTATTACTGAAATTAGCATGGAATGGTTCGTTTCGAATGCAGATGTTTTCATACTGTGAAAGCTAGTAGAGTTTTGAAATACTTCAATTCATAATTTAAATATCACTTTCTATTGATATTAATTATTGTTTTTTCTCGATTTAGATTTCATATACAGAGGATTGCAATATGCACTATAGAACTTACTTGTAAGTTACTTTATTTTTGCAATTAACTTTAATGGATAGAACAGGAACTAGCGTAGAATGAATGTCACGAAATTACTTTTGCCATAACCAGAACTGTGAAAACATTTTTCTTGACTTACATTTCGCCAATCAGGTAATCAGATGAAATACACTGAAAATATAAACTTTCTTTTCTTGATATTGAAATACAGTAATTTAGTATCACATTAATCTTGCTAAATCATTAAAATACAGGCACCAACTATTCTTGAGGAATCATACACTTTGTAATGTAGAAGATATTCTGAAATACTACTTGGAAAAAACCTTTTGAATTTATTTCCTAATTAATAAGTTCACGAGCCATACTCGTGATATCTTGAAATTGTATATTTCCCTTTTAAAAGCTATGAGCTGTATTCCGAAAAAAACCCTTCCGAAACAACTCCTTTATTGTATTCTTTCTTTTTTTAGAAGTTTCCTACAATTTTTTGTAACAGATGAGGAAGTGAAAGCCATAAACCTTTTTACAAAGTACAGAAATGTTGCAGCATTTTCTTAAATTTTAAGATAGTTTGAAAATGTCTTGAATTTATTCAAAAAATGAATGTCCTGTATGTAGGAAGACTACTTTAAAATTGTAATTCATTATCGACTTTGCTTTTGATTTGGAAGGTTTAAAATTTTTAACTTCTTTGTTGCATATCGATGGATACAGTGCGTGCGATTTCAAACCGTAACACCCTGTTATTTTGGAACCCATGAACTCATTTTGAAAAATGACAATTTCAAATTATGGTACTTGAGGAACTCTATACAAATATGTTGACAGATATGAATTATTCTCATTTTCAAAGCTTACTATGACCTGCAAAATGGGTTGAAATTTTGAAAAGGACCATTAGGCATTTTTTTTATCGGAAAAGTGGATACCCCACTGATTTGGGAATATTTCGATCATCTGGATTTCATGTTTCGGTCCAATATCCCATACAGGATGTTAGTTATATGATGACAAATTTCCAAATCCATTTTTTTTACTGACCCTGTATGAAATTCAATGAACTTTACAGAAAAGATGAAGTAACCATTCAATGAAATGATATTTCGCATACTCAGCTACGAAGTTACATAGGTTGTAATCGTTTCATGGAGTTGTATCTAATTTAATTAAAATCAACAAATCAAAAGTTGAAAACGTGTTTTTCATTTTAGAAAAATTACCAACAACAAATAAATTAAATGATAAATGGAACAGTCAGATATTGGAGTTTTCAATATATACTCCTTTAAATTCTATACATTTTCCATAAGGTCGTCTCAAATTCTGGCGGGTTTTCCTCAATGGGCTCATTTAACAATTTTTTTTAATTTCATTATTTGAAAGTTTATGTTTCAAATAGTACATCTGCAAAAAATTTTAAATTTCACTCTTTATCTTCCCACTCATATTAATAGTTGAATATGGTCAAGCTTGACGTCACATCAGTCGACTCGGGAGTGCTGGCGACGATGACAGCGATTCATAATCTCCAATTACAGGCCCGGTTGCCACCGCTCGAAGCTCGTTGCCTGGTGTGTTGTTAATTGATACTTGGGAGATGATTTACTTTTATAATACATAATTTTCACAATCCTCTCCTTCAATTCATTCAAATTTCGTGGTCTATTTCTATAAACACTTTCTTTCAAATATCCCCACAGAAAAAATCTAATGAAGTCAGGTCTGGTGATCGAGGGGGCCAACAAATGAAAGGGCTGTTCCTTCCAATCCATCTTCTTTGAAATTTTTCATCAAGATACCACATTGTGAATGGAGGCACCGTCTACCTGAAATAAAACATTTCTGCGTTCTTCAGTGAGTAGTTTTTCCATGAAATTCAAGAATTTCGTTGTCAAAAAATTATGAAATCCTCCACCGTTTAGTGTGTTTTCAAAAAACACTGGGCCTATTATACGGTTTTTGAATATTCCTATCCAGACATTGATTTTTTTGTGAATATCGTCTTTTTGCATTTATCATTCAGTGTGGATTCTCCCTTGCCCAGTATCTCGAATTCTGAGTGGACACTGTACCGTTAGTGGTAAATGTCGCCTCATCGGTGAAGAGAATATTGCCTGGAAAGTTATTATTATTTAAATATTCACCTTGGCAGAATAAACAAAATTCCAACCTTCGTTCCTCATCGCCTCTTTCTAATGTGTGTATGATTTTGTGTTTGAAGCAAATAACTTTGTTTTTTCAAACATGTACGTATTTTAGATATACTAACGTGTAAATCTCGTGAAATCTGCCGCAAGCTATTTTTTGGGTTATCTTGAACATTCTCTAAAATTTGTCCTTCTATCTCTATATTCCCTCTTTGTCTCGTTACATGTGTTTCATTTATTCTCCTGGTTCTATTGAATAATGTATTGATTCTGGAGACGGTTGTATGGTGAATTGGTTCACGATCTTCTTCTGTTAAATTCTTCCGCGGCTACTCTCGTTGATCGAGCATTATCACCAACTAAACGCACAATCTCATTTCACTCGACTAAGTTGAGATTTACCATTTTGAAAACTCGCAAGACCCTTTTATAACTCTCTTCACCAAATACTCGTGGAAAGCGTTTGAGGATACCTAACGATCAAAAAGAGACAACTTAATATGAATCCTTATGAAATTATAAGAATTTTGTCAAAATCTGTCACCGGGTTGAGACAAATGTTAAAAAAAGCATATAAAGGGGTATTTTTACAATTTTTTAATTGACAGTTTATTATACCAAAAATCAAACGATATGGATAAAAAAATTTCAACTTTTGATTTTTGATTGAACTAGGGAAATCTATTTTTACCTGTTACGATGATAAAACTTTGTATTTGAATATTTCATGTTAGCTATACAATAGCTATTGTATAGCAAAACATGTGTCGCGGTTTTTGTAAAACTCTTTCATAGTGACAATCATACAATATTTCATGTGTTTCTCATTTCGAAGGCTACTTCACCTTTCCTTTGAAGCGTACACTTTGTTATAGGGTAAAAAAATTATGAATTTGGGAATTTGCTATCGTATAACTAACGCGCTGTATGAGATAATGGGCTGAAACTTGGTA
Organism: Leptinotarsa defecta; assembly: GCA_015342085.1. Taxonomy (NCBI): domain Eukaryota; kingdom Metazoa; phylum Arthropoda; class Insecta; order Coleoptera; family Chrysomelidae; genus Leptinotarsa; species Leptinotarsa defecta. Next base: position 5,073 of record WOGO01007880.1, read on the forward strand.
TATAGAGGTTTGAAATATGTTCGAATCGAATGGGCTATTCACTTTTCCAATAAAAAATATGCCTAATGGCCCTTTTCGTTGTTGCTGTTTGAAATCACACACACTCTATATGCACAATATTTGGAGTAATGTTCTCGACTTGAATTATCTTGAATTTGTTTAAAAAAATATAAGGTGTGGGTTGAGAGATGAGATTTCAACTCCTGGTTCCAAGTGGCCCATGCTAAAAAGAATATTTGAAGATTGTTTTCAAAATTAATGGTCTAAGTGATGACTTTGTGGAATAATACATCAAGTTGCCAAAAGTGCCAAGTTTTAATGATTATGCTCATTGATATCAACTAAAAGTTCACCTATCTAGATATAAATTTGAGTTCGAATTGGGTGATACCAATTTGGTTGGTAGAAAGTATAATAAGAATAGTTTTTACAGTTATTGAGTTTGGGAAATCAGTAATTTACTTATTTTCAATACTCAATAGTACAATCTGAATATATATTTACATTTTTTTTTGTTGCAGGGTTGAACATGGAAATGCTACCAGCAGTTGAAGAATTAAGCATTAATTGTATTAATTATAATATGTCCTATTTGGGAAAAGTGTTTTTAAGGTTTACTTTATGTAACTGGCACAATATAGATGTGGAATATCTTGATTTTGGTTTTATTTTCTGGTTTGCTTTGGGCCTTAAGCATGTTCCTTCTTAATGGATTTATTTACTACTTTTTTTATCGATCTTTGAGAATAGTTTCATTTCAATGTGAATAACAATCTGTGTGACTTACCATTTTGTTTTCAAAAAGCAACTTTTACAAATGAAATTTTCCATTGTAACACAAGAAAGGCAGCTGTCTTAGCTCCTGAATTTGTATGATTAACGAAGAGCCAATATTCTGTAAATTATTACACACCTAGGATTTATAATTAGCTCACTTTACATCTGAAGAGGTTATCCTATAATAATTTCAAAACCAAAAATAAACATATACTTTTATACAGGACAGTTAATTACTCAATCGATGACATTTTTAATGCTGATCTGGGTTGTTACTTGAGTGGAATATGATTATCTTTATTTTGATAATTTTTTCAGAGTTCTGCACTTTGCCTTGTTTGATTAATTTCAATTGTAATTTGTATTTATTTTGAATATATTTTAATATGTACCCACAATCTTGACGTGTGCAAAATCTTTATGATAAGAAGCACAAACGAACATCTATTATCAAAAGCCACGAAATAAATGTAGTTTTGGTAAATAAAACAACTTCTATTGAAAGGTGAAATTTCACTTTTTAATATTTAAAATAAATAGTTAATCAAGTCTACATACACAACAATTAATTATATAATAAATTGCACTACTAAGAATACACTATTAAGTACTAAAAGGTTTTAATTTATTAAAATCACAGTTTTTATAGTTAAATTCACAACTACAGGCTAATAAATATATGAACATCACCACCTTATATTCATTCTTTGTAATCAAATTCTTTTTTTTTTTTATATCAGTTCATTCATAAACTTTTTCCGAATTATTTATCTTTCTTGGTTCAATTGCACAAAGTACTGATAATTGGTTTATACAGAGTGTTTCGAAACAATTGCTGAATACCTTACCAGGTAAAAATATTTCAAATTATACTACAATCAAATTACTGATAAATGCTTATAAAAAATCACACAAAATGAGAAATCACAAAAGTGATGAGAAAATTAAAAAATGCCTGAAAATGATGAAAAAAAATAAATACAAAAATAAAAAATACTTAATATGCCAAAATTTAATATACATACAACATAAGACAATCAAGACGAAATTAATGTTGAAAATCATTTATAAAATTTTTTTCGAGATCCACTTACATTTATCTTCTGGAAATCGAAAAGCAAGATACACAGGTGTGTGAGTACTACACAGGTGTGTGAGTACTCCCGTCTTATTTTTTGTTCTCAAAGCATTGATTTCCAGTTTAATGATGACTTATATGAAAAAACATTCACAACCCAGTTACTTTATGCTGCTGAATGCTCCATTACCTTAAGTAACTGGATTCGCACATATTGGTGTTCTCCTTTGTACCAGTGTATCTCGAGTTATATTTCATTACTAAATTATTTATTTACAATAGTACCGAGTGAATATAAAGCTCACACACACTTTTTGGACCATATTGCACTGTCGATAGAAACACCTTAACGTCGTTTTTTGTTTGTAAATATATAAAACAGAGAAAAACCTGAAACTAATTTAGTGAAACACCATCTACATTTTAAGTCCCTGTGTCGACGTGTATTTCTCTGGCCAACAAATGATTCATACTTGCTCTGTAATGTGGATTGCTTAGTTACCTATCAGGATGAGCAATTCTATCTGTAAAAAAATTTTTTTCGCTTTCCTCAATGTGCTATCGACCGAAAAAACCCAAAAGTTTCCTTCTCGGAGGTGGTACAGGATCACTGTCTATTTTCCTCATTTTAACTTCTTGATTCGAGAGTTTATTTTTGAGCTGTTCATCCAACAGTTCGTGCATATCCATCTAAAAATTAAAACAGGTTAATTTCATTTTAATGCCACAAATATGTAATATATGAAATTTCAGTTAACATCTATTTGTTTTAGATATTTGCATGATTTTCATCAGCACAGGAAATTAAATTAGTACCTTTCGAGTCGACACAGTCATATTTTTGAGCAGTGCCTATCACTTTTTGAATAAATATCCCGAGAGTTTTTACAAATGAATATATTTTGCCACTCAAATTTTTGAAATCGGGATATATGATACTAGATTTGGGGATATTTTCTAAAGTCTGAAAACAGCTAAGTGTTACAGTCATACTTTGTTGTAATCATAATACCACCCTATTAAGATTTTTCCGAATTTATACTTTCACTAAAAATGAAAGTTCACCTTGTTAGATATAATTGAACAATGCATTGGATCAAAGAATTAGTATAAATCATCTCTCAATGAAGCCAAGATAGTTGAAATGTGAAACGTGTGTCGAGAAAATAGTTTTACAGTTTTTGTATGTGGAAGATTATAAAAATAAAAAAAATGCAGAAAACCTGTTGAATAGATTATTCAAAACAATCACTAATGACTCTAATTTTCTAATGCCATCAGAATAATGAAATGTAAACGCACTCTTTCAGATGTTTAACAATTTCAGTTATTTATTTCACTGCAGGTAGTATGTAAGTCATATACTATGGCTAATTTCGACCATGTTCACTGTTGATAAACATTTCTGTAGGTTATGTTCGAAATGTATGACACTCTAGCACTCTAGATATCCTTTGCTCTTGAGGTCCACAAAAGTATATACTTTTTTTAAAAAATAGTTCAGAAAGGAAGGAACCTGTACAGTTATTACGAGTTCAAAGTTTTGACCTTCTTCTCAGGCCATTAGGATGAAATTGAATGCATATCTCTTTCAAATCCAAAGTGTATTTACCTGCCACTGCTCTAATTGCTGACTCAGTTCCACTTTCTGTTGGATGGATTCCAACAGTTGACTGTTGGCCTGCATGAGTTCCACCCTTGTTTTGGCTAGCTCTACTTCGGCTTTCGTTCGCCTTTGAACTGCCGCATCTCTGTCCTCACGAGCCTTGGCGACGATGTCGTCCTGTGCCAAAGACGTGTCACAGGCATCGTGCCTAGCCCTGTCTCGCTCCTCCATTGCAGAAGCTAGTTCCACTTCGCAAACAGATGCCTGTGAAATAAGAAAAAAGTATTGATGTAAAAGTTATTTACAGTCGGAAAGTTTTCATGTGAGACAAAAATGGGAATTTCGAAGAATTTCAAATAATATGCCATGCTTCTATTGAAAACACTTTTCTCACACAAGTACACTGTCAATTGATGCACTTTTCGATAACCAAGTTAACATCATCAGGAGATGATTATGACTTTTTGCTAAACTAACTTGGTTAGTGAAACGTGCGTCGAGAGACAGTATTCTTGTTACCTGTCTGACCGAGACTGGTAAGGCTGATGATGCCAACTTGGTTAGCATCATTGTACAATTATACAAGCAAATTGTTTATACTGAGGCCTTCATAATTCAATTCACAAATTTGAAGGGGGAACATTCATTTGTTTGTTACGCTTATTGATCTGTATTGGCCATGTCTGCCCTTAGATTTTACTAACTAAATTTCATGGTTCGATAGATCGTCTGTGTTCATGGCTCTCCTGTTTTCTCAAAGTACGTTCACACAAATCTAATATTTCACTTTATTGGCGACAGCACACTTGTCTGACTTTGTATTTGGGAAATTATTGTTTTCCATGATATCTCGAATATAGGTAAATATACAAGTACACTAAAATATCCTCCTGATAAATTCAATTGTTGCAGAGGTCAACTATTTTAGTTGGTCTAGAATATTCATCATTATTTTTTTGGTGTTGGTACATGTTAAGTATTGTTGAAATCCCTAATTTAAACAGATTCACTGTGTCAAATAAATAAAGGAGTAGTTCAAGTTTTATATTTTCACCAATTTTATTTTCTGAAATACTCTTTGTTGTATTTGACAAACTGACCGTCTATTTATATTCGAAATGTCATGAAAAACCATTGTACAAAAACAATGTCAGAAATTGAAAAAACCATTTTGAGTTGAATTCCAATTTCAATAATGTAACAAAAGTTGGAGCTTTTCTGGGTTTGTCAAACTATTCAAACTCTGTACAAAATTTGCCAAGAAAATTGAAATTCTCATATAACTTATTGACAAAAATACCATATTCAAATGGACAGGGGAATGTCAAAAATCATTTGATAACGTGGTAAAGGATAGAAAGGAAGGAAATATTTTTAAGAGATTTTCTGTGAATGATGGAATATCACCTCATAATGCTTCTTGTTTCTAGAGACAAGTAGCTTGGATAATATACTTACTTTACTGTTCAGCTCCATTATTCTATCCGCTCTTCTAGCCAGTTCTTCATCTCTCTCTTGAATTTCTCTTCTTGCTTGTTCTAGCCGTTCTAGAAGTCTAACTACGTCTGTGTCCAATACCAATCCGACTAGTTCCTGAGCTACTTCGCTGAGCAAACCCGGCGAAAATCTAAGGAAAATAAGCTATTATTGTACTCTGCTTTCGTTTATTTCGTTCAACTAATCAGATTCAGGTCATTATTGACAAGAAATTATAACTCAACACACATTTCATTTTAACTTTTCTTTCAATAAACTGTTTTGATTATTTGAATTCTGTTCACAAAACACATGGAAAAACTAATGAAATAAATTGTTCAAAGTTTTCGAAAATTACCGGACCAAAATATTATTGTTAATAATTGTAAAGTAAATGAATTGCTGTGACTTGAATAAATTATTTAACAAATAACTTTAATGTCAAATATGTACAAGCAACAAACAAATAAAATAATCAAGATAAATTATAAATGCCAAAAAAATTATTCGCGCAAGACGAGGGACTGTCACTAGTTATATCCAACATATGCCGTTCTAGAAATCGCACGTTAAAAGGTAAGACCTCGATAATCCTTAGCTCAACTTCTGAGAGTTATCGTTTGTAGGAGGGGAGCGACAGCTGGTTAACGGAAAAACAGATGTTTTTAACAGATATACATGGAATCGTCTAAGAGAACAATTCGTTCAGGCCAGTCTCAACACCCTACACAGTAGGTTAATGGACTGACACCTAACAGAAAACAACTACTCCCCTGGCTAATACCACGAAGGGCGTTGGATAATATCCGACAGATGTCAGTGCAGGATTCTTCACTGAAGTTATTCCTGCATATGCTGTTGGCGATACAACTGCCGCAATAGATTTTCAATTATTGGAA
>WOGO01007882.1:0-10907 GCA_015342085.1 Leptinotarsa defecta
TGTCATTTTAATGACAAGTGAATTATTAAAGTAACAAATTGAGAACAGAACAACAACACACAATTAGTATTAATTCAATTTCGAAAATTCACAAACTGACAGCATCATACTAATTTAATTGTCACTATCGCTACTACTAGATAGATTAGTTTCGTATTTTCGCATTCATGACAATCTATCTCTGTAGTGGTTCGTAGACATTTTTTGTTAAGAATGAAACAGGCTATCGTAAATGAAATTTCAAATGGTAAACAAATAATAAGACAAAAAGTTACATTGGAAATAAATTTTAGGGGTTGAGTTTTCCACCCCTTATAACCATGGGGTAAACCAAATAAATTTCTGGCGAAGTGTCTTTTTGGTAGTACAAAACGTCAGATTAATTTCAATATTGTAACTTTTTTAGTGCCTGTGAAAAAAAGTGTTATACAAATTTTATGTACCCCCTTTAAGGGGCTGTATCTCAACAAGGGATGCTCCAATGAAATTTCTTTATATGAAAGATCCTATCTTTTTTTCGATGAGGAATCACCTCCTTAAATGGTTTACACTTATTTTATACATATACACCCTGTATATGTATATATAGGGTGTATATGTATATACAGGGTGTAACATATGTATATGTACATGAATATGTATATGTATATGTTGGTTTTTTAAAAATAACTTTTTCAAAAAAAAGTTATTTGCAGGAAATGTTGTACCCGGGGTTTATTTGACATGGGAAATCATAATTTTGTATTGATTTTTATGTACCTAATATCTAGACGGCGCTGTGTATGCTGTCATTATTCATTTCAAATTGTCCTAATTTTTTTGATAGTGAACTTTTGATACTTTTTATGAAAAAAACTAATTCCCATACCTTTTCCAAGTAAAAAAGGTACTGGATGTGATCATGCTGGATGTGATCATTTACAAGGTATTTACAATTGTCTATATCGATGCATACTACTTAGCTCCTAGGGCGCTAAGTGAAGTTGCTGAGAACTCAAAATAAAATATTTAAACAAAATTAGTTTTTACTATATTTCAATTATCTTCGCATCATATAGAATATAATTGGGAAATTTATATTAATACCTCCAGTGCAACGCCTGTCAGTACTACATTTAACGCAATATGAATAACACTATCGGCCGCCTCTTTTGATGTTATTTGCTGCTAGTTCCTCTTGTAATTGCTTGTCAGCGGCGTTTCAAGGGGCATAGCAAGTAGAAATAGCTCAGTGACTTTGGGATGAATTGCAGTGCCACTTGCTTGAGACGACTATGTTGCTTCCTTTGATTTACCGACATGTTTGCATTCTTGAAATTCTTTCACTTTCAGATATTTCTGGATAGACTATAGTAATATAGATCTGTAAAACAAAAAAATTGAATTTTGGAAAACCTACATACGGTAAAAAGAGCATAACTTCACCCATATGTCAGTATATTCAATATTACAATTCAGTCGTCATCATCAATAATTCTGTAGTTTCATGAATACCCTGCCTGTAGTTTAGTTTTGATGTTTATTTTAATTTGATCAATTTATCAATATGATTGTTATTAATGAATTATAGTTTTAGTCTTAATAGAATATTATAGAACACACAATGTACTGCAATCCATTGTAGCTGTGTGTTATCTTATTTTTTCAATGAATTGTGTAAGTCGGATATTTTTTTGTGTATATTGTTGATTACAGCTTTAAGAATTAAGTGATTCCATCCCAGCTGTTTATTCTTAGCCTCATTAATCTGATTGCTGCAATTTTTTGAATCAATAAACATTAATTATGCAGTGTTTCCAACCTTTGGTGTAGTAATGAATATTACTGGAGTTTTTTCCCAATACCAAATCGTTATTTTTAACACCTCGACACGTGTTTCGATCACCAAGTGATCATCTTCAAAGAGGAAGATTAAACTCCAGTAATATTCAATTAACATTATTATCATTTTTATTAGTTTTTTAGGTCGTTGAATAAAAAAATTAATTGTTTTGAACTACTTTGAATCTCCTAAATTTTAGCAAAGCATTTGCTGTGAACTCTGTCATGAACTCTTGTATGTACGGCTCTACCGAACTCTAAAAACCTAAAAACCTGATTCGGTCCTCAGCAGGGCAGACACAGAGTATGCGCTCTGCTGTTTCATCATTTTCCAAACAGAGGCGACACACACTGTCTTCCGACAGTCTGAGTCTCTGCATTTGATGATTCAAATGACAGTGACCTGTAAAAAGGCCTGTTAGACATCGTAGTTCATCCTTACTATAGTCCAACAACAGTTTGGTATCAAGCTTCGAAGGGTGAATAAACGCCTCAGAGTCAGCCAATCCTGGAAAATCATGCCAAAAGTCTATAAGTCTTCTTGCCATCCATGTGTTCAGTGTTTGTTTGGCCAAGCCTAAAGTGATGCCAATGACAGGTTCTGGTCCGATGAAGCTGCTTGCAGCACCGTCCTGACAACCTGTTAAGTCTTCCTATCGAGGAGTGTCGTTTTTGGCAATTTGCTATCAATTTAGAAGTTGTTCGGTAGGAGCCAAGAGCTTCCAACGCCGCTTGACTGTCCGAGAATATTTTTATTGACTTGTGTATGAGGTTGATTCTTCCAATCTCTCCACACACAATTCAATAGCGTGAATTTCCGCTTGAAATACAATCACATAGGTTCCGAGGTAGGTCGATATCTCTGTCCTGGGTCTGCGACTGAAAACATCTGCACCAGAACCGGAAGGTGTTTTTGATCCATCTGTGAACCAACAACTATCTGCTCTTAATATTTCCTTCTCTCGGAGTATCCAGTTCTCTTTACTCAGGAACAGTACTTTATAAGGTAGTTTGTAGTTAACAGTTGGAGGCATAAAGTCAGAGGTCATTTCCAGAATGCTGTGACTTCCAGTGTCAACCAACAGTCTGTTGCACTCTGCATTAAATTCTATATTCAGTCCATCAAGCCTCTCTCCCCAGAAAAATATGAAGAGGAGCTTTACCGGGGCCATTTTCTGTAAAGCCTTTGGCCACCAGGCAATTACACCATAAGTGATCATTAGTTTCACAATAATCACATATATCCAATGGATTTGTATAGGACCTAAACCCCAAGTTATACCACAAATCCTTCAACATGTCTGGATTTGAGTAAAACTTTTTCCAAATGAGCGTTCCAGGTGAATTTTTTATCAAGGACAATGCCAAGATTTTTCACCTCCGTTCCAAATGGAATGAACTCACCATTGAGGAAAAGTGGCGTTTGATCGTTCAATTCTCCCTCCTGGTGAGGGGGATTATCACAGTTTTGCTGGGGTTGACAAACATCTGCTCCCTCAGGCACCAATTGTAAACAACGTCCTTCGTGTTTTGGAGGATATCACAAGCTACCCTTCCCGACGTGGACCTTGCCAGGATGACAAGGTCGTCTGCCTAAGCTTGCAGATCTTGTTTTCTTCTGTGGAGGGCATCAAACAGGGGAGATAGTATCCCACCTTGAGGGCAGCCTCTGGTGATCCTGAACATGGTGGCCTCGTCTTGAAGAGTCGTAGTTGCAGTTTGTTTTACCAGCATGGCATAAATCCAGCTAGTTATGGTCGATTCTATACCTTTCCTAGCCAGAGTCGATCCTATAGATTTAGGTAGTGCATTGTCAAATGCTCTTCCAATATCGAAAAATACAGCAACCGCATTCTCATTGAAACAATTTGATAGCCCATTCAACTGCTGGTGCTGTGATTAACTTCTTGACGATCTCCCAATCGTTCTTTTTTGATCGTTTAGCGCTCTCGAAGATGGGGGGTCTGTTAGTTGTTATCAAGAGTTTCCAGGAAAGTGTGTTTTTATCAAAAGCTCTACTGTTTCTTTACTACAGGTCGTGAATATTCCATCGGGTCGTTTAAGCGACCCAATTTCTGCAGTCGACCCTCTAGAGATAATCTTGTGAATTCTTGTGCTACGAGGTAAATCAGAGATACTCTCACAGAACTTCCTCCAAGACTCCTGTTTTGCCTTTCTAATTTCCTTGTTGTATGACGTTAGAGTAGTTCTATAAAGCTCCCAGTTATCTGACTCTTTAGCTCGACTGAATAATCCTCAGTGGACAGTTCTCATAATAGGATCAGATTACTGCTTCGCGAAGTTGCTTCACTACTATATCCATTTCATTACAACTTTGAATAGTAATGGATCCGTCCTCAGAGTACGGTTAGAGGGAGTTTTTATACCCAATCCACGAGTCACGATATTCCACTTTAGGATACCAACCCCAAAAATAAAATCTTACCGATTCTCGCACATTTCTGTTTTCAATCACACCTGCAATATGCATCTGTAGGTACTTCTCTCAAATATTTTTGATATTTCAATATTAAATATATCAATGAAGAATGAAACAAAAATGGCTTTTTGGTTTCATAAAACTAACATAAAACAGCCCCTGATTCAAAAACAAAATGAAATCTCTATGGGAGAACTATTGTGGAACTCTAATCGAAGTGCATGATTAATTGGGAAGTATCAAAAATATTTGATGTTTCAAAGTGATTGTTCAGAAATGTTTCAATTCAATAACCCTGGGTTATTAAATTAAAGTTACTAACTAAGTAAACTAAACTAACTAATAAAAAGTTCCTAACTGTTACTGTCACGTGTTTTTTGGGGTATTGTTCGCAGAGTTGAACTTAGCTTCCATTTGGTATAAATTCAAGTTTCCAAATTACAAAAACTTCAAAATCAATTGTGTTGGTTTCGGAAGCGAAAATTCTGGAATGCATTACGTGTTTCTATAATGTCCATCGGTAGCATAATTCACCACTCCTTTAGTAGGCTAGGAATTATTATTTTGAAAAGGTCTACTCATACAGTATTCATTTCACACCACAACTCATTAATACACTTAACGTACGGTTGTCATTAGTTCGTAGGAACTTCTTCAGGACTGACCATAGATTCAGATTCATAACTTTTCAAGTGACTTGCGGCCATAGAGAGTAATAACACTTTAACATACTCTCTATTGGCATGAATTCATTTTTCAGATTTATGAAAATTTAAAACCTAATTGATTCAATTAATTTTTCAAATAGGGTAGTTCCACAGACAGAAGTGTTTTCCAGAGACTTGGCTTTAAAGAGACAGGTAAAAAAGACTTGGTCATCTTTTTATTCGAATGTAATTTTTTTCAGATGTCGATATAGTACCGTGATATTACAAAAGCACTAAAGAGTGCAATTTTGATTTCGCATGAATTCTTAGGGTGTATCTCCTAGGATTCCGTGAATTCTTTGAATTTTTGAAAAATTGTGGTACTTATGTACCGTGAGATGAATGTGACTGTCAGTAAGAAAATACCTATACAGTGCATCCCCATTTGAAACAGAAAAAATAAAAAAAACCTGTCAGCAATAGTATAAAGGGGGGCACATTTTGACATATTCACATTTCATTTTACTTTCCCTATCGCACCCCCAGAGCATGTCACCAATTTTTTTTAAATGGATCACCCTATATTGTTTCGCATTATCAGATGCTCCATGATGAGCAGTATAAAACATATGATCTGAAGCTTATCGTTCGGGAGCTACAAATTATTTAAGTTGAAAACGAGTCACCCTGAATAACTTTTGAAACAGTGATTTGCAGGAAAAATAAAAAAATAGGTCAACAATTATATAGGAAGCCACATTTTGAAATATTCGTCCTAGAAACAAATATGAAAGCAATAAATTAGAAAAAAGAGATTTTTTAATAATTCTTGAATGAGAATATGATGACTGAACAATGAGAAAAAAAATGTTCTATAGTAAATGTTCAAAACTTCCAACATTGGTACAAACGAGCTTCCATTGCCGCCCTCATATGGTGGAGAATCTCGGGAGGTATTTCTCTGTAATGCCTCATGATATTATCTCTCAAATCTTCTTATGTTGTTGATTTTATCTCATTCACTTCAGACTTCAAATTACCCAGTAGAAAGAAATCTACAGGAGTGAGATACGGAGACCTTGGTGGCCATTCCGTAAGACGTCTTCTACCAATACACCGACCAGGAAAATTATCATTCAGAAATTGTCGCACTGGAGCTGTATAATAAGGAGGCGAACAATCCTGCTGAAAAACTATTTCGATTACGAATAAATTCATATCCTCCTCAATTGACTTAATAATATTCGGTATTATTCGATTCTCCAACATATCCAAATATTTATCACTAGTCAAAGTATCATCGATGAAAAAGGTCCTATGATGTGGGTACCTAAAACTCCTGCCCAAACATTCAGTTTTTGAGGTCGTTGGGTATGAATGTGACGGTATAAATGAGGATTCGTATCAATTCAATATCGACAGTTTTACCTATTCAAAACTAAACCTACATTCATTCGAAAAACAAATGTTATACAAGAAATTCTGATGCAAGTTGATCCGTTCAGTAAGATTTTCACAATACTCGATACGTCTATCGAAATCATCTTCGTTCAATTCATGAACTAGTCTAATCTTATATGAATGAAATTTGCACTTATGAAGGATTCCAAAAACATTTGTACAACTGATGCAGTACAAATAGCTTCATCGTTGACAACTCCTGAACTGTTATGCTTTTTATTGTTAACAGATCCAGTTTCCATAAATTAGTTCAATAATTCCAAAATGTATTTGGGTCATACATTTCTTCCTGGATGATTATCATTGAACATACGGGCAGCAGCTCTAGCACTATTTCCGTTCTGGTAACAGGAACTCACTATTTCAATCCGTTCTCGAAGCGTATAGACCATTGCTTCTCAATAATTCACAAAAACAGAAACACCAATTGTAACTTCACATGGTAGGTAATCGTTATTGTAGAATGAGACAAATATAAAATGAAGAGAATATCGAAAAAGACTTTTTTGAAATATACTTCACAAAGAAACCAGGTGTAACAGATTGTACAGAAGTTCATTCAGGGTTGCTCGTTTCCAACTCAAATAATCTTTAGCTTCCAAACTATGAGCTTCTACTTTGTTGAAATCTGTGCATCATGGAACATCTGATAAGCAAAATAATTGATCAATTTAAAAAAATGGTGACATGCTCTGGGGGTGCGATAGGGAAAGTTGGATCAAATGTGAAATATGTCAAAATGTGTCCCACTGTATACTATTGTTGAAGTGTTTTTTCATTTTTCCTGGAAATCATTGATCCAAAAGTTATTCAGGGTGACAAGTTTTCAACTCAAATAATTTGTAACTCCCGAACCATAAGCTTCAGACCATATCTTTTATACTTTGTTGAAATCTGCTCATCATGGAGCATCTGTTAATGCGAAACAATATAGGGTTATCCATTAAAAAAAATTGGTGACATGCTTTGGGGATGCGATAGGGGAAGTAACATCAAATGTGAATATGTCAAAATGTCCCCCCTTCTATACTATTGTTGACGTGTTTTTTTTTCCTGCAAATCATTGTACCAGAAGTTATTCAGGGTGGCTCGTTTTAAATTGAATGCACTGTATCAATACGTGCTTCGCACTATCAGTTTCTTATTTCTTTTCAAACAAGCCTTACATCTTTCATGAAGTAAATAATATTTTTGTTGGGATATCTGACATCGAGTTTCATAACAAAGTACCTATCTATATTAAGACAACTCATATATAAAAATTACTTACAGAAGTAGTATAGAATTGAAATATAATATTCAATGTATATGTTTAACAAAACAGCATGTTTCGTAAGTTGCATACGTATGCGCTATCAATGTGCAAGAACTGAAATTCATAAATATTATGTTTATGTAATTCACTGAAATATTTGAACTAACTTAATTTAAATTAAACTAGTGTCTGAGAAACTAGTTATTTTAGAAATGATAGTAATTCAATAAAACAAAAATATATTCCTGAAAATGTCTAATTGATAATAATAATGGCACTTGACTTGTTCCAAATATTTTTTTCAGTTGAAAACAATGAAAATTTCTCAAAAAATGGAAATTTTTAATAAAACAAAAAAATGTGTGAATCCTGACTTTTTTTATACAGGTCGTTTTCTGATTGCGAGGGAAAAAGAGCTTGTTCAGGAGATTTTTTTTGAAAAAGTTCATATAAACAGAGATCCAGAAATGCAATATTTCTGAAAAATTATTATTAGCGTTAATATTTTGAATATCCCTTATACAATTTTGGTAAAATTTAGTAATATCAATCAGTTATATCATTAAGAGGTTCATGTACAGATACGAATTATTGAGTCTAGCGGCGTCTCAGTACACAGTATAGTCAATATTGTTGACCAAAGCGAAGGAAAGCTTTTACCTCGACTACCCTAGCTGGAGTTACTTTGAAGTTCTCTCTCCTGGGTCGTAAAGACCGTTCAAATTTTCTTTTGTTATATCCATTCCCTTTGAAGGCATTTTTTAGGTGATTGGGTACAGCGAAGGAAAATTTTCGAAATTTGAAATCATAATTTCAAAAATTCATCTTTATTAGAGTATAGTACATAAAATAATCATAATCAAAATTGGCATTCCTGTATAGGATGAAAGTTTGGCAATACTGAATCCAACAATGTAATTGTTTCTGAACTGTCATGTCATTTATTTCTTCTTTTCCATTTTCATTAAAAATTAGTATTATAACCATTTTGTGATCACATGTACCGGCCTGGTACAAAATCAGAATTTTAGAATAAAAAAAAGGAATTTATTCATTAGATTCACAATAATTTCACCAAATTTGACGTTTATATATTCAATTGTTTGATGTGTAACTATAATCATTCTTGAATCACTATCCAAACTAATTTCAATGTTTTCCCATTTCTCAAATCTAAGTTCAACATTAAAATCAAATAATAACAAAAATTATTTTAAACATCACTGAGTCCAACCTCAATGACAATGTTAGTACATAATTTTCAACTGTACAATATCAATTAGTCTTATATTCTATTATTGTAGTTTTCCCTAGAAAAATACAAAAATTGTTACCCTACAATTTTTGTATTTTTTTTTTAATTGGGACTGTTAGTATTCGCTTCGTGAAAGCTGGATTGTGGGTTCAAGGCGCAGTGGAGTTAGTTTTTCAAAAATGTACACCGGTTGTTCACCGTGTGGAGTTGCGAATTGGGGGTGGTGATGTAAGTGAATCGCAAGTGTGTGGCGACATTTTTTAAAATTTTTATAGACATATTGATGATCTTGCTATGACAACCATATTAACAATGCTCACAATTTCCCTCGAATTTTCCACATTTTTTATGTACTTTTGAAGACGAGAATACAATTGACGAATTGATTCACTTATTGCCACCCAAGGAACGTGTTATGGAATTGTCATCATAATGTGGCTGAGAATATTCAATATCCTCAAATATTATATATTCTTTAAAAGACGTAAATATCATTCAGGTTCGTTTATGTTTATTCAACGGATGAAAGTTGAATTTATCTCCTTAAAAAACGTTATTGACATGCTGTTCATCATTTTTTCAAATATAGAGAAAACATTTTTTACGGGTTTCTGAAACTTTCATTCGTTATTTGTCCCCAAGTTCACTCATAATTTTATTGATATCTTTTCAAACAGTAAGTGCATATTTTATTACAAGAAACTTTTAACGGTGATTTTTTGCAAATGAATTATTACCCATGAAAATATTTCAAGCATCCCTGCACAATGCGCTGCCGGCAATATAACTTAGTCATTACGATGCGTTCTACTAGATCAGCTTTTATGCATTTTTTACGATCAAACGCTTCAGAATTCGAATACGGAATGGTATCCTGGAATCAGCCGTATATCAGTCTGGAGAAAGCTACCACTGGACATAAAATTGTAATCCAGACAGTTTATTAGTATACCACGTGATTTAAGAAATATTCATATGTATTGTCGATTGTTTCATATATACGCCAAATCAATAAAGCACATAAAAACGTTATTATATTACTGTCAAGTAGATAAGAAAGCAATGTATTTGAGTATTTTCACAAACTGTTGAAGACATTTGAAAATAAAGCGAACCAGAAAAGGAAAAACTACGAGTATTCACAGATTCATCCAATTCTGAAGACGGCGAGAGATTTTAGATTCCGAAACGTTGAGATATAATTTCATAGCACTTTTTTATGTGCAAAATTATTAAAAACGATGAATAACTGATGAATAGAACATTTTTCTCTGTGGAAAAAATTTTCAATTCCAGCCTTAACTTATGGGGGTAAAGTAAAAGTTTTCTCTTTCCACACCTGCATAAAATTTTCCATCACAACATTTGTTCACATTCATTTCCCGAAAGAGCGAAAAGTTCATTTCAGTAAGCATTTCGTAATCACGATTACCATTGGTAATTAGTACTGTAACATTTCATTTTTCCGTTTTTCATTTCATATCGTTTGCTAGAGAATCTGAACCCAAAGACACCTTATTTGTCAATTTCAACTTGTAGGTTGCAACATACCAATTATTTAAATTTATGTTTGAATATGTTTTTTCATTAACCAGCTGTCGCATCCATACGAACGACAACCTCAGAAGTCGAAACTTATGCGAGCTAAGTACTAACGAAATATTTTATATTTTTCACAGATCTGGGATTTTTATGAGCAGTCTGCAGTAGTACTACAAATAAATCATAACCATAATGCTGATACCTTTTCAAGATCCATATTGTTTATTTTGATTATTTTTATTCATATAACGGTTATTATTTATTACTTTAGTTTTTTCCCAACACCAAACCATTATTTTAACACTTAGACACGTGTTACGATAACCAAGTGATCATCTTCAAAAGAAAGTTTGATCTTCCTATGTCGAGGTGTTAAAATAACGGTATAGTTATTTGAATTGAAGGGGTTATATTTTTAGGAGTGATTAATTTTTGGGAAAGAAAGTTTTTGGCTTTCTACTACTCCATCTTGATACAAAAAACAAG
>WOGO01007884.1:0-10907 GCA_015342085.1 Leptinotarsa defecta
ATTTCAGAAGTGGTACGACGTCTGTCATCTTCAATAAGCCGTCGAACACTGCTGATGTTGTTCGCTGTAATGCTGGTGCGAGGTATGTGGTCATGGCTCTCATTTTCAACGCGATCACGACCGTCCACGAACTATTTATGCCATGCAAACACTTTGGCTCGCGACAGTGTCTCTTCCCCGAACTGAGCAGTCAATCTCTTCAAGATTTCGGCCGGTTTTCCGCCTTTTGCGGCGAGAAACTTGATTGCAATACGTTGCACAATTGAAAGATGTACTTCTTGCTTCGACATCGTCACGGTGGACACTGAGAGGGTCGAGAAGGCGAGCCCCCGTGCTTCCCCTACTCCTGACAAACCTACTCAACAACAAACATAGCGGGAACGTTCTCCCTCCACCATTGTGCCTGAAGGTCGAAAAGTCTCGTTTATATTTGATTCAGCAACGGGTTGAAAGGAAGGGCTTTACAGTTCTTCAACTCTTGGTTCTATCAACATACCTAGGAGCTGACTGGTACAGCCAGAAAGCAGTTTATTGCCTCCTCAAGGATATTTTATCAATCTGCCTAGCACTGATTTATCAAGCAGCAGAAGCAGAATCTGTATCAGAAGAGGATACAAACTTCCTTGGTCAGCAGCCTCTTACGCTCAAACGATATATTACTCCGAAGGCAAGGAGCCCTAATAAATCATCAGTTTTAACTATATTACATATGTAAAGGGAGAGTCGCTGCGGTCATTGATATGAAAATCTTGCACCTTAAATATCCAACAACCACGATATAGGTTAGTCATTTGAAATCTCTCCAGTATGCCATTATGGCTGCCCTGGAGTATATTCCAAAAGATAATATAGGCTATCTCTTCTTACCCAGATGTACCAGATGTATGCTTACTGAATCTTCTGTTGAGTAAAAGCCCGATACTAATCGAATGGCAAAACTGCGAATTGTTCTGAAAAAATTTACCTTTAACATTCAGAATGATACGGATATGAAATCTTTTTTTTTCTGATTGATTCGCCATTACTTGATGAAGATTCTCACGATTTGATTTCCAGAAACTTTATTTGAAAAATATATATCACAACATGTTTCGCTTACACAGTAGCATTAGCAAGTGATTTGAATACTTCAAGTTGCTTCTTACACTAATATTTATATACCACGGATAACCATAATTGAGACTACCTCCAAAAAATTACCTAAACCTCTACCTGAGGTACTTCTTCAATTATTATGATCACCTGAAGCATATTACCTCACATCTACATCAATAATAATATTCGTTCTCGGTTTTTAAACAACAAGTTCAATAATGGTGATCTATTCGAATCCAGTCGGTTATTCATTAGACTGTTTGAAGTTTTAACTTCATTAATTTCCATTGCTTCCAAATTATTCAATTTCAAATCTTAACTTTCTATGCGCAAAATTTCGAACTCTTCGTTAAAGATATGATTTTGTTCTAGAAGATGATTTGAATATGTTGAATTTGTTTTCTTATTTACATAGCACGTATGATGTTCCTGGATTCGATTCCAAAATGTTCTGCCCGTTTCCTTTCCCAACGTATTACTTGTTCTATATCCAATTTTGATATCTAGTTTCCTCAAAAATGAAACCACTTGTTCCGTTGGTGGTCCAAAATACGTTAAAGCTCTATAATTTTGATTATCTGCCTCATCAATAGAAAAAACGTCTCGAATCGCTTTTGCGTAGACTTTCTTGGCAAGTATTTTGTTTATTAATTCGGCTTTGAACTCATTGTTAACCGCAATCTGCTTGATGATATTAATTTCTTTATTGAAATTATCTATTGAAAGAGGAACATTGACTAAGCTGCTACTTTGTATTGATAAGGATGGGTAGAATCGTAATATATATTATTATCCGTATAGGACGGTTTGTGATAAATTGAAAAATCATATTTGTTGTTCCTTCTACTAATTGTTAAGTCCAAGAAATTGATTGAGTTGTCTGCTTCTATTTCAATAGTGAATTTAATGTTGTTTCCATAGTCGTTTTGCGAATCTGCGAACGAACGATAAATATCTCAATTTCAATAAAGCCTATATTCATTATGATATGTTCCTGGGTTTGGGAGAACCTGTCATTCTACGCATTCTGCTCTAGAATATACTGCGGTTATGTGACGTATACCTTAGATTTAACGAATCCTGATTAATCAGCATGTCGTACCTATTCCTACCGAAACCCAACATCAGTTGAAAGGCACTTGGGTGAGTCAAGAGGCGTCACCAAACCCTTAAAACTACCTGAGGAGTGGGCAGATAATCTGAAGTCCGCGTCTGATGTTTTTGTTAGAAGTTTTGGCTTCGACTTAGGAGCCATTTTCAAGAAGGTATGACTACACCAAGGTCTCAATCTGTCCATTCCTCAGGTTGTAATACGCTTTAAGGGTTAAGCAGCGCTAGGGTCTGCCTAGTCCCAAGCGTCGATTATGGGTCCACATACTCTGGACACACATTTAGCGTACCCGACCCATAACAACTATATGCGATAGCTATAAACAGTGGAAACACTGCAACAGTTTTTGATTTGTTATTTTGTTTCTTTCGAGCGGCGTACTGTTTTTGAGTGAAACTGCTTTTTTCATGAGAAAATAACATACTGTGACGGCTACTGGCAAGTAGCAGGTAATAATTAAGAGGTCGGCACGAGAATTATTAGTAAATCTGAATGACTATTTAAACTGAATACATTTTATATCTATTCGTTCTATACATTCATGATATTCATTCAGCAGTTAAGGGTTATGGAACAACATTTTTTTAAACATTTAAGTCAGTTGTTCCGTTTAATACTCGAAAATAGAGCAGTTTTATTATACCGATGATAAAATGTATCAAGCCACGAAAAAGCCTTTTCATGTAACAAGAGATAGTCTATGTATTTATATTCATTTTTACAGGTATTTGAGAAACCTTTGATGACATTACTAGGGATATTGGATCATTGGATGACGCAATGCATTCAGCGTCTGGTATTGCTTGTTTTCCAATGAAAACTCATATCAAAGTTGAGCTTTGCGAAAATAATCATTCATTTTCAATGAATGAGTTTTAAGTTTTTTGAAAACTCCCTCAACAGTGTCTTTGGTAATGGAGTCCCCACATGTACCATGATTATTATTTGAAAGGTGGTATAAAATTGAGTCTAGGTTACTTTCTGGGTTTGTTGTCCGTGATCTCCAGGTTTTATGTCTGACATTTCATCTACGACTGGAAAATAGCTTCAACACCGTGAAAGTTTACACTCCATTGAAAAATCAGTACATTCTAGATTATTTGAAAATCAGAAAAAGGCAAAATTATTGTATGATGGGCAATACGTATTTCGATAAAATTGAGACACAGAGTCGGCAGTATTAGATGCCATGACCCAATTCCAGCTAGATTCAGATTTTAAAAAAATGTGGAAATCTTTCATTAGACCTCACAAAATCATTTGATACTGTGGACCAACCTCGAAATCCTTCTGATAATAATGCAAATTATAGGTATCACAGGTTCATTTTACAATTGGTTTCAAAATTATTCAATAATAATAATAATTGACTTTATTCAGTATTTAATATTACATAATAGGCGAAGTTTAGCTATTAGCTACTCTTTCACTAAACCTAATATGCATTATAAGAAAAAAAAATTAAAAATAACTGGACCAAATAAAAATACATTGTGTGATGAAACAAATTGTTAGGAGTATACAACAAGATCATAGTTTAATGTATACATTCAATTTGATCACATATTGAATTTTGCTTTTAGTTTCTTCTTGAATATGGATTTCGAGAGTTGCATGAGATCCTTAGTGATCGTATTATGAAAAAATACAGCAAGGAAGAAAAATTATTTTCTGAACATGGCTGACGAATGACGAGGGATGTGTAAATTTTCGTAAGTTCGAAGGTTGAAAGGATGTAGCCTACCACTTTAATTAACAATAGAAATAGTGTACAAGAAATCAAAATTATCATTTCAAAAGACCTTGATCAGATATCTTCATGGCTTCAATACCATAAAATGACACAGAATTTTCAGAAATCTTTATATATGTTCATATCAAAAAGTTCTTATATCAATTGGTTCAAAAGATCCAATTAAATTTAATAATAAAAGTAATAAATACTCTCCTAGTGCTAAATTTCTTCATGAAAATGTATCACGGAGAAAACACATTAAAACAATAAGAAAAAAATAGTTCCCATAATTGGAATTTCATTCAAAATAAGAAATGTTGTACCCCTGAAATACCTTGAATTGATTTTTTTCATTTTTCATTAGTATATTCCAAAATTCAATATCTTATAAAAATTTGGGGAATGGTAACAAATTCTTTAAAATAAAAAAATTCAGAACAAAATTATAAGGTGTATATACAAGTTGAACTACAAAGAGCGTACAGTCAACTTATATACCCCCAAAAACTATTAGATTTGTCATCCTCACACAAATTCAAATTATGTACCTTCATTCATTTGGCCAAAAATGAGCTCAAACATTCAAATTTGAGATTCAAAATCAATAGTGACCAACACAACCATGTAACAAGATATTCAGGCAATCTGAAATTAATGAGAATGAAAACAGATATTTGGCAAAATTCGATTCATTATAAAGGTATCAAAGTTTATAATGAGCTACCAAATGCTTCAAAGGAGTTTAATAAACAAAAATTCCGGATTAATTTGAAAACATATTTGTTCGTATAGTTTGTTAGTTACAAATCACGAAATTATAAAACAACAACAAAAATTAATTGCCGCTCTGGGGCGCATTTGTTTTTTCAGCTGCGTGAAAACCCGGAAAAACCTGCAGCACCACATCATCTGAAGATTTTCATCTGCCAATCTTCTCTCTCATAAAACAAAATGTAGGGTGTCTCCAGATGCTCCAATAAATTCAATGCATCGCCAGAATACTGAACTCTTACGAAGGTTTGAAATAGATGAACACTTCAATCTAGCAGACCACTAATATAATCTTCATACACTCATTGTTCACTGTGGTTCTGGAGTTGAATCTGGTCATTATTACGCCTTGGTCAAAGACGGAACGGACTGGTTTAAGTTTGACTATAGTCGTGTCACTAAGTGTTCTGGGGATGTATTGAATTTATTGGAGCCTCTGGAGACAGGGGAGAGAGAGGATATTGGCAGATCAAGATCTTTAGATGACGTGGTGTTGCAGGTTTTTCCAGGTTTTCCTGCAGCTGAAAAAGAAAATGCGCCACTGGAATCAATGAAGTCGCCCTGGAGCGCCAATTAATTTTTGTTATTTTATAATTAGTTTTTTAAATTATTGGTTTGTTTCCCTGCCTTAAACATTGTATGTTTCTTGGTAAAATACATTGTTACTATTATTATTATTTTGGTTTCATCAATTATTCTTTGAATCAAATTTCTCTAATGATGTATCGCAAACTCAAATTTTTAATAATTTCATAGAAAAAATGTAGGAGGGGATGGATAGAACACAATATTGGATCTTTCACATATTTTTCCAACGTATAGTATACTGAATGGTACTCAGGTTTTCATGGTGACTTTCGAAATATGACACATGTCATTTAAACGTGATTTTTTACATGCGTTGAACCACTTTTAAAAATTTTTAAACATATTCCGTCATGGAATTCACTATGAGATTGCGGAAGACTGCTTCTAGAAACAAAACCGAGGAAATAAACACAAACAATAACAAAATTATCAAGAAAAGAAAAAAAGCAGCTGGATTATTGTGTAAAAAGTGCGTGTGTTCTCCTTTACAGGTGAGTAACTTCATTTCGGTAATTCATAATTACCTAGAATTGAGTACAGTACTTATATAGGTCAGCACATTTGACTTTCCTCCAGTTTGGTTAGAATTGAGGAATAATTCTCAACTTTGCGATGGGGTTGTGAAGTGTGAAGACGGCACCGAGTTCAAAATACACCGTGCAATTTTGGCCGCCGTTAGTCCCTACTTCAAGGCTCTTTTCACGAATTCCATTAACAGGGACCCAGCTGAGGCAACTGAGGCGAAAATGAACATAAACAGCGAGATATTCCAAATTTTCCTAGACTATGCATACACTGGCAACTGCATTATCAACAAAACCAACGTGAGAGGACTATTGAAATACGCAGATCAATACCAAATTCTGGACATAGTACAGTTATGCTGCAACTTCCTCATAGAAGAACTCGCCCCTTCGAATTGCTTGGAAATTCTGAAATTCGCATCCCAGTATTTCTGCAAAGACTTGATTGAACGGGGAAGACTATACGTGAAACATAATTTTCCGAAACTGCTCAAGGATAGTTACGAGTTTTACAATATCTCTGTTCAGCATTTAGAGGAAATCCTCAGAGACGATGAACTGAACGTAAAAACGGATGAGACCGTATTCGAAGCAATTAAAATGTGGATTAATTATTCACCTATCAGGAGGAAAATTCACTTGCTGACTCTCGTCAAGTGTATAAGGTGAGTTAACAATTATGTAAGTTAATACTAATTTCAGCGATATATTTACTATGCCTGGATATCATCAAATTTTGTAGATTAGCTTTAGAATAACGGTTTGAAATCGAATATTGTGAAACGTAATCTACTTTATCAAGCTACAAACAAATATAGAACAAAACGTCGAAAATGTAAAGGAAATATAAAATATATAATAAAATGAATAGGAATCAAAATCAATTTATTTCGGATGATCGGATTTCACCGAAAACATCGGTGGATAATGGTAAAATGTACCAATTTTAAAATCATTTAATTAAGTTCTGACTGACTGACTGAAAGAGTTTATTATCCAAAGCCATAATCTCGTACAAATATATCAAACTCTTGCTTTCTACGGTCAGTCGTAGAAAAAGTATAGTACAAACCTTGAGGATAAGGCCAATTACGTCCACTCGCGAATTGTCGTACTCGACTAACGCCTCGTGCTTACAATTTTTCGCTTCTTATCCTACTTGGTACGTAATATACTATTATCCGTTTGTTAGAAGGTGATTGACAATGTTTCATGATGAATTTCACTAATTCGGACTTCCATAGTCTAATATATAAAATGATTTGAAATACCTGGAACAACTAAAAAAGGAGAAATAAAAATGAATAGCTGAAAATAACAATTATACTAAACAAAAATAACCTGAAATGAAAGAATAGTGAAACAAAATACAAGTAACAAAAGAATGATTGTTATTTTCAGCTATTCATTTTTAATTCTCCGTTTTTAGTTGTTTCTATTGAACTATTGAAATTCATATTATTATCCATTCACTCAAATGGATATATCGGAATAGGAAAGTGTTGAAATGTTGATATTTGCCTCGTACATTGACACAATCGATTTTCATTTATAGACTGGGCACTTTAACATACGACAGTGTACAGGAAATGTCCAAGTGGCACTTGATCGAAGAAAACATCGAGTGTAAAGAGTACTTGCGAGATATTTTGACCGTATTAGGTGGCTTGGGTCAAGAAGACGACGTAGATTATATCAATAACTATCTTTTTCGACCGAGAATTCCTTTTGGAGTACTATTTGCTGTTGGAGGATGGAGCGCTGGTAGTCCGACGAACTTTCTGGAAACTTATGATAGCCGGGCCGACAAATGGTTATTTTCGGTAGACACGGATTCTTCGCCGAGAGCTTATCATGGCTTGTGCAACTTGAACGGCATGATCTACATGATAGGTTCGTAAGTATTGAAAGTATAATGAAATAATTGGATTGGTTACTGGGCCTTCTGGCCATGCCACCGTGTACCTTCAAAATGATTTCTGGTTCAGCAGTCCAAATCTCATCTTTATCAGTCTCAGGAGGCTATTGGAGAACCTTTTGTTTCATTTGGACTATACTAATACTATACCCAAAATTTAGCCTAGGTCGATGTTATATTGAATCGAATGGTTTGCAAATTTTTCGTTCAACTCTCCAAGTATTTAGGAATATCATTCCATATAGAGTAATACTGAATAGAGTAGCATGAATGTGATTATCACTTGTAAGTTTTCCAGTTTCCTTTCATTGAATTGTGTCATTTGATTTCATGGCAGAGCATCAATCGATTTGTTGCTTGGGTGAAAGAGACAATTCATACGAACAAAATCAATATGAATGATAAGAAAATAAATATTTTTTAATAGAAGTTTCGGAACGTTCATCTGTAGGTTCTGGTGAATGCCTGTTTTCCGACAGGCCACTTCAACAAACTCTTCATTAAACAAAGACATTCCTTTCGACTTGAAGTAATACCTGAAGGTATCAGGTGAATTATCAGATTTCTGACCACAGCAGGGTTTTTGGGGTCAGAAGTCTAATAATTCAAAGTTCGGGTTGAAACGCGCTGAAGTTGGAATTTGGGGTGGACTTTGGGATTCAGGATAGTCGTTTTGATGAAGGGCGCATTTGGATTCGTTTAGTTCCTTGGATCTATTGTGATTGTCAGCCACAATAACGGAAATCCACAATAGATTGAAAGAATTAGACGAACTCAAATCCGCCCTTCATGGAAACGACTATCTCGAATCGGAATAGTCAGCCACAATAGCTGAAAGCCACAATAGATCCAAGAAACTAGACCAACTCAGCTCGATAAATAGACGGACCACCAGAAAAGCTTTTCTTTCTTTTATTCATGAAGTTACCGGTAAATTGAGCTGAATTATGAAGAGACACGATATAATAACAGTATTCACAACCAATAATCAAATTTTCACTTTTCTACGAACACCTGAGGACCTAATACCCAATAAGGCAGACGGCAGATCTCACGTCGGCCGGACCAACAGAATAGTCTCCAATAGAGCCTATAACATGAGCTTGCTGTGCGTGAATCAGAATCAGCCTGATTTCTATTCAAACATTTTCATGAAACAGGCCACACAATAAGTTTCGAAAACATCAAAACCATTTCACCGAAAAAACTATCCAGCCCAAGATAGTCCGAGAAGCTTTCGAAATTGAAAAATGTCCCAACTGCCTCAACAAAAGGGATGATTCCCAAAGATAGAGATCATTACTGTCACGCAATACACCTCGCTTTTTCGAGCCACAACCCCATTTCTATTACCAACTCCATCATCGCCGCCACAACCGGTCCCCCTGCACTTATCAAAGAATACAAATACCAGACCAGAACCGATGGATCGGAGTAGGCAGACTGAGATCTTCGCAGAGAGCAGCGACGATACTTGGGGAGTAGGCAAATTGAGACTCTAGTGTAGTGATAGCTTTTTGAAAATGGCTTCAAAGTCGAAGCTGAAACGTCGAACTATCAAAAACATAAGAGCCGGATCAACTTGACTTTCAAGTTATCAAATAGATCATTTCAATCAATATTTCACATTCCGAAGAGTTCTACCTTCTATAATCGAATCATATAAAAAATGTTCCATAAGATGTTCCAACTACCAAGTTGACGCCATAAAGAGTTCATTTTGAATGTCACTTGAACAAGCGCTAAATTTACAAATTCAACCCATTTTGTATTTCCTATGGTTTTCTATTTTTCCATACTAGCTCCCCTTATCTTTGATACTGAATGTAAAGGGTGACTAGAATTGGTGACAACTATTTTCAATTGCGGTGTATAAAAATGTGAATTAATTTCCCACCATATGTATCATTTCCACCTTTCAGTTCAATAACCAATAACCAGTTTGTTCTATACCATAACTTCATTTTTCATCTCTTCCAATTCAAAAACTTTCATTGAAAACCTATTCCAATGATTTGACTCCAATCAATAAAACTTTCTAGGTTTTTTTACCACTTGTATTTGTAACTAACGTTAGTTACAAAACTAACTTCAGTCACAAATACAAGTGATAACAAAACATAGAAAAAATGAGGTTTTCAGTGTCACTATTTTTCGGTTCGAAGGACATGGACTTTTGGAATTTCTTCCTAACGTTTGGCTGGCGCGAGTGGATTGCTTCTTCAGAAGTTTATACTTCCTGGGTTAATATCCGATGACTGAATATAACGGTTTCGTAACGCGTACTTATGTTGTGACAGGTAGTTTGGAGTGCTTATACCTATACCTGGACCAGGTAATTTGTCAGAAGGTTAGGTTAGGTTGGGTACAAAGTGAGTGGGTCTATTCTACCCTCCACCGCAACCCACATAGGTTTATTGTGACTCACACCTATTCACACTCGACCAAATAAACCCAGCTTCTTAACGAAGCCGATTAGTTTGTATGGTGGGTGGTCTTTTATGTCAGATGGTTAGAGTACGGCTCTGCCAAACTCTAAAAACCTGATTTGGTCCCCAACAGAGCAGGCACAAAGTAAATGCTCTGCTGTTTCATCATTTTTCAAACAGAGGCGACGCACAGTGTCTTTCTACAGTCCGAGTCTCTACATATGATGATTCATATGACCTGTGAGAAGGCCTGTTAGATTTTGTAGTTCATCCATCCCTACTGTAGTCCAACAACTGTTTGGTATCAAGCTTCGGAGGGTGAATAGACGCCTTGGAGTGAGCCAGTCCTGGAAGATTCTGCCATCCAGATGTTCAATCTTTGTTTGCCAATGACAGATTCTGGTCCGATGAAGCTGCTTGCCGCACCCTCCTTTGCAAGGGAGTCAGCAGCCTCATTGCCTTTCAGGCCAGTATGGACAGGAATCCAGACCAGAGACAATCTGTTAGGTCTTCCTATCGAGGAGAGTCGTTTTGGCCAATTTGCTACCAATTCAGATGTTGCTCGGTAGGAGCCGAAAGCTTCCAACGCCGCTTGACTGTCCGAGACTATTTTTATTGACTTGTGTATGAGTTTGGATTCTTCCAATCTATCCGCTCACAATCCAATATCGTCAATTTCCGCTTGAAATACAGTCGCATAAGTTCCTAGGCAAGTTGATATCTCTGTCCTGAGTTC
>WOGO01007885.1:0-10906 GCA_015342085.1 Leptinotarsa defecta
CCACTCGTCAGTGCAATCATCAGTGTATATCATCAACATAAAGTCGATGATTTTAGATAATTGAAAATCGAATTCCGTCAGAGTATCATTCCTCGAACTAAGCTGAAGCATACAACAAACAACAGGTTTGTCGTCGCCCCATTTGCCTGTGAACGAGGTAACCAACTGCATATCCGAAATCTGCTCCATTCCTCGTATAAGGAAAGAAAACTTTTCACATATAGTCATGAATAATTCCATCGTTGCCCTAGCCCGAAGGCCTTTCAACTGGCATCTTTCCCCTGTCTAGCGCCACCACTGTCAAGAAAACCCCTACTCCTCCGAACTCCCCCCCCCATCGCATCACCGACGCAGAACGTCGCCAATTCACTGGGACGAATTAGCGGGATAGAAAGGGTCTTCTACGATGATATGGGTATCTCTTTATTTCTCAAATACAATTTCACAATATTATTATTCACAATCTTAACAATTCAAACTAGATTCTCAATTACAGTAATGATAACTTAAATATATCAAAAGATAAATGAACACAAATAATTCTTCTAGTCAGCCATGTTCAAATCAAATAAAACTAATTTTCTATCCCAACCCATATTCCCCTTTTTCCCTCACAATGTGAACTCATATGTCGGATTCATATACGATTTCCCAGACTCGTGTCCAGCCCTGAACAGGATAACAGTCACATACCACAGAAGCGACCTTTCCTGTTTCTTCTGTATGCTGATAACTTACCCAAATCCTTCCCTTTCGTCCCTTACCACGCTGTCTGGCCATTGATTCGCAAATCATATCCATCCATTCTTTTTCCCATTTGCATCCCTCATATTCATTTTACCATTCACCTTCTTCGTTCCTTCCTTCCACTCGCCATCCAATCCTGTCCCCTATCATACATCTATCAATCACGTGATCTGCCGTTTCCAGCTCCCCAAACTCACACGGGCAGGGAACCTCCGGGCCCAGGTTAAATCGCGCCAGGTATCCCGGAAAATTCCCATGCCCCGTGAGAAGCTGGATCGCCTTCCGCGACAGATCCAATGATTCATTCCCGACTGTTCTACAGAATCTTATTTTCCTCCATTATTTTCCTTTACTGGACTCACCATTCTCTTTACAGCCATTACGGTATCTATTCCCCCTCTGAACCCAAAATGATTCGGGGAGAACTTCAACTTTCTTTCACACCATACTTGCATCCTACCGTTAAGAAGCCTGTCCAACATCCGTCCCTTACCAGTCAGCAGGCTGAATGGCCTGAATGGATAACTTCTTCGGTATCCATACTACCTTTGTTCGTTTCCACGCTTCGGGAAAGTGCCCTCTCCCCAGACAAGCGCTGAATAGTTGCACCATACATTCTCCCTTCCATTCCATCACCTTACGAATGATTTCGTTCGGGACCCCATCTACTCCTGTTGACTTTCCATCGAGTAGCTGCTCAGCCACTGCTCTCAGCTCCCCGATAGTAAATCCAGGCTGATTTTCTCCCCATTCTTCATCTTTTCTCTCCCTCCACCAGCGCCTAGTCGGAGTGTTTCTCAGAGGATCGTCCTTGAGGAAGTATTTGCCCAGCAAGAACCTGCTGGTCTCCTCGCTCCCCTCGGTGTAGGTACCATCCTCCTTCAATACATTGGACGACATCTCCATCGCTCTATCATTGTTGAGGTGTCGATAGGCTTGGTCCCATGAATTTTCATCCTGGATCCGCTCCACTCTCTCCCTCAATCAATTGATTTTTGCTCTCCCTATCGCTCTCTTATACCTATTTCTTTCCCTCCTGTGCTCTTCCATCCTTCGTCTCCTCCCCTCTCCTCCTCTCTCATTTTGCGCCTCCCTCCTTATTCTCCTTACATGCTTTCGTAGGCTTTCAATTCTACGCTCCATCATTCTCTCTCCGTGTCCATTACCCTTTCGTTCCTAGGTATAAATTTCATACCTGTTTCCTTAATTTTTTCCTGAAGCTGCAAAGTTTCCCTGTCAATGTACTTTTTCGTTTCTAACCTCCCGGGCTGGTATTCGAGCAACATCTGTTCAACTCAAGCCCAGTCGGTTCCTCTAACATTCGCTACTAATGCTCTCCTCATCTTTGGTTACCCCATCAAGCAAAATTCAACCATCCTATGATAACTCATCAACCCAACTTTCACCCCTGTTACTGAAGAAAGTGTCCGGACTTTCACAGTCAACCTCTGTCAAGTACCCCTTCTCCATCACCCATTCAAGTACATCTTCTCCCCTCTCAACCGTGGTGTTTCCACCCCATGCTACGTTCTTCACGTCTCCAACCAGAATCTTTTCTCCCTCCCATCCGTCAAAAATTCTTCTTATCGCATCCAGTCTCACATTTCTCTTCCCACCTGGCTCGTCATACACATTCATGATTCTAACATTACTCCTTTCGTTTCCTACAACTATGCCTATCCCATTCATGCTTCTAGCATTCCTGAGGGCGAGGCTATCGACGGTGGATCGTACCCAGGTTCGTACCTTGGTACCCTCTCCACCATCATGTTTAACCCACCCTTTCCATGCTGGCTCTCTGGCTCAGGGTTTCTGTATGCACACCACTGCGGCGTCACGCTCCTCGGCGGCCTTTCGCAGTAGTGTGGTGGCTTCCCTCCCTTTTCCCACATTGATTTGCATAACCCTGAACGTAGTTAGTACGCCTTCTCTGCACCTCCACCCTCCTCACATATACTGGGCATTTCGGGTCTAGTGCCGAGTGCCTCCTTTCACTCGCTATCATCCGACTCTTCTGCAGCTTACGCAGCTGAGTCCTCTATCACCCCTATACTCTCGCCCTTCGTGTTGCTCTGCACAATTGTTACATACAGGTTCCTGCATGCATGCCTTGGTGGTGTGCCCAAAGTGGCAACACTTAAGGTACACCGCAACACTGTTGTGCTCTTCCACGTAGTCTTCTGCTAGGTCAAGGTTCACCACTCCCAAGGACATCATTTTCCGGAAGAGCTTCGTGTTCAGTTCTCGGATCACATTCTCTCTCCATGCATTTCTACAGTTTTTCCTCTTTCTTACCACCATACTCGGTGCGTCAGATTCCGTTAGGTCCTCAACCAACTCTGGGTTCTGTCTCAACAGGAGTCTGATCAGCTCCTCGTCCCCATATCCCTTCTCAACTCCCGTGAGTGGGACATGGGGATTTGGCTTCTGACCATCCTTTACCCTGATTCTACTCTCATCCCGGAGTACGTGCCTAATCTTTTTTCTGCCTTCCTCCGTTTTTCCTTTAATTACTACCATCCCCGTCCGATTCCGAGTGACGGCTTCCACATAATGAGAGGCACCACTCCTGTCGAAGCCTTTCGCTCACGATTCGTGCGGTCGGTATGCTTTCCTCCTGGTTCGCCTTCGTTATGACAATCTCGTCATCCAAAGGAGGTGGTGTTTTCCACCCTGTCCTCTCCTGCCTTGGTCTCTCCAGTACTCTTACCTCTATTCTTTCTTTTCAGTTTCTTTTTATTCTGTACCTCTCGATAACCGGCATCTGTTTCCGCGCCTGCTGCCTCCGTATCAGCATCAGTTTCCATCTCAGTGGTAACTACCAGTAGTAACTACTAATTCTGAGAGTTCCGTTTCTGTCCCCCGTTGCCGTGATCTTCCAGTGCTCATTTTGTCCCTTGTGTCGTTCCTAGGCTCCTGTTTCCTGCCTGTGCCATTGATCTGCCTATCAATATTACCTATCATATTTTTCATAATACGCCACTCTTCACCCATGCCAATCATCCTCCCTACTAAACCTTCTAGCCTGATAGTCACACTTTCCCTCT
The DNA here is from genome assembly GCA_015342085.1 of Leptinotarsa defecta. Classification (NCBI taxonomy): domain Eukaryota; kingdom Metazoa; phylum Arthropoda; class Insecta; order Coleoptera; family Chrysomelidae; genus Leptinotarsa; species Leptinotarsa defecta. The sequence continues at coordinate 3,795 of WOGO01007885.1, forward strand.
CTTTCTCCATCATTCTTACTTTCCTCTCTAGCTTCCTTATTCTTCCCCCAAGCATGCCCCTATCGTTTCCAGTGATTTGAGCTTGTTGCCAAGCTTCCCGCATACCCTAATAATTTGCTGCAAGTTGCTGCTTACGGCATTCTGCTCCTCTCTGTTGAATTGGATCTTACCCCCAGAGAATCTGGTCATGGCCTTCTGAATGATCCTGACCATATCCCCAATAATGGCTGTCCACAAGTATGCCTCCGACTGTGCAATACCACCCCGTTTGATTATATTCATAAATGATTCATCTTGTATTCTTTCTTCTTTATTTCCCGACTCCTCATCACTGTCCCTCCTATCCTATTCAGCTCCTCCCGTAGTTGTTCGTTTCTCTCGTTTGATTTATCCAGTATATCTTTAACCGTGTCCTCCATGTTAGCCTTGGCTTCTTGTAAAACATTGTCAATCAATTTTTTCCGCCTCTCTGGCGGTGTCCTATCCAGAGACTCTTTTGGTTTGAAAATCTCCAGCTCCGCGTCCTTGTCTCCAAAACCCTTTCTTTTCTTGAACTCTATACTGCACTTCTACAGTGGATTTCATCCGAGTAATTATCCAGGTTCTCCAATTATAATTATATTATTTCAGTCGTCCTGACATTCGAAAAATTGGCGAAGGTTCTCCTTCGCCAAATTGGTTTAAATATTTCGCTGGCCCAAAAACCTTACCTATCTAGTTTTTATTCTAACAACTAATAAGATTTATTTATCGAACAAACACTAACGTTTGTCACTTCCTTGAATGCATGTATCCGATAAAAATGCGTGAATTCCGTTTTTATGTGTCTCTTTCACTATGTTTATAATAAATATCAATTTCAAATACCTTATTTATGTGTCCTTTTTCACTCGGCACATCCACTTTTGCTATACGATAAAAAAACACTTCCAACTACGATTTATATCTAACAATTCCCAAAACACACATCCGTCCTCGTCGAACGCTGAGAACGAAGTGCACTGACACCTGACGGATATAATCCAACGCCCTTCGTGGTATTAGCCAGGGGAGTAGTTGTTTTCTGATAGGTGTCAATCCATTAACCTACTGTGTAGGGTGTTGAGACTGGCCTGAACAAATTGTTCTTTCAGATGATTTGATTATTCTAGTTCCCCAAAATAGAAAAAAAAACAGTATAATCGACCTTGTATGTCTCACCGTTTTCGAGATAGCAATAGTGGGATCACCTAAAAAAAACGTCTTGTATATATGTTTTCTAAAGGGACCTCTTCCTGAAGCTCCGACATAATCGAGAGGGGTACATTACCATTAGTAACCCCCACACCGTGAGGTACGTGATCATTGGATACGAGCCAATGAGCTGAGAATGACAGCCTTCTGCATTTTCCCGGCTAATAGTTCTACCATCGTGCAAGCCGACATGATCTTGAGGTTCCAGAGTAGAGAGGGAATCATTCCATCATGGACTCCAATAATCAGAACAACAATTTCCCAAGGATTACAGTTCATTTTATAAAGTGAAAGACATTATCATTTGTCTGCAGATGATTAAATTAGGCAAAGTCATTAGAGCTAACGCATAGATCAATTTTGTTCTGTTCGTATTTGAAAGTATTTAGTTTTTAGCTAGCTGAGATTTTTGAAATTATAGAAGGACCACTTCAAATCCATTCAACATTTTCAGTAAATAGATCCAAAGTGAGTGACCCTTCACTGCAAGGAGGTGCCTTTTCAGCAACTATTATTTTCAATTTCAGATTCCCGTGTTTCGTATTTAAAGGTCAATTTGTGATATCATCAAAAAAGCTTTCCGGCGGATTACTTTCATGTCTATTTCAAGTTGAATAACTATGAACTGTGACAATATAAAAATTGGTTTTAGTTAATATATTCAGTAACATTGTACAGTTCAAATATTTTTTTTCATCATACACCAATCTTTCTTTATGGTGGTAAAATCTGCTTGAAAAGGAGAAATGAATAACTGCTGGCTGGATCAATCCAAAATGATACTGGATAAGATAGTACATACTCCACCTGAATAACCTCTACTCGAATATAGAATTGGAACCTCTGTCGTTAAATGAATCCAGAACAAATATTTCTTCCACACAAGTGAATTATGACATTTTTTCCAACGCACGTTTCACCAACCAAGTTGGCGTCATCCGGATTTTGACTGATTGAGGTACTGAAAAGGCTATATTGCATGCCCATTATTCGGTGATAAATTCTTATTTTAGTGAATACCATGGTCATTTCGGTATAATTCCGTACATATTCATTTAGCGAAAAACAATATCTGTTTGAAAATGAAGTATTTTTAAAAACCAAAAAATATATCCTTAGCAACTATATTCAATTGTAAATAATGAATTATACGAACATTATTTTTCATCCAGCTTGTACACCAAACAGTCGATTCTAGTACAGATATAAAGTAAAAACAATTTTGAAGAGTTGATTCCTATATAATATCTATTCCGAAAGAGATTAGACGAAAGTGTAATCTCTTCCCAATTCAATTTTGATGGATTTTTCGAAAAGCGTTTTTGCGTGTCCCTCCTATTCTTTTTCGCCAGACAGTTCTCGTTATTAGTTTGATATCCAACAAACGTTAATTATCAATATAATAACACTTAAAATTCAATTATTTGTCATACGATCTAGTGAGTTGGAATTCGATCTGACATTGACTTAATTATAAAAATCGTAGAAAGAAGTATACATACAAATGATTGAAAGTATTTTCCATATGCTAAAACTCAATAATATGTAAATTGAAGCTTCCTCAGATGATTTTGTTCTGCTGATTCATAATTTTATCGGATGCTTTGTTTTCTTATGCCAGTACCGATACTAATCCGAGTTTGCAATAATAATGAAAATTAATCAATAAAATTGTGTAGATTCATTAGCGTCGATTGTGTTTGTTGGTAATTTTGAAATAGAGATAAAGCCATTGATGAACGCAGAAAATGCAGAAAACAACAATATCGATTTCGCTTTCTGTCTATATCTGATTTAATTGAATGAATTTCCAAAAACTTTTCGCATTTTGTCGTTGCAACTTCTAATGGACTGTAAAAATATGAAGGTTATTGTTTATTTCAGGTCATTTATGACTTCGGATTTTTGAATGAAAGACAATAATGAATTGTTTATTAGAGTATTATTAAGAAATAAAATATTGATCGAAAATTATTCAACTGCTTACTTTATGATACTTGAAGGGTATGTCAAAATTAATTTAACAGTAAAACATTTATCTGCTGAATAAATGATATTTGGAGGGTTGAAACTAATTTTTTTCTGATTGTAGAAGGTAGGGAGCCCCAAAAAGGTGAATGAAAAATTCTTTTGAGTAGGTTTCAGTTTTTAGGAACACAATGATGCATGCTGCCATGATGTGAATACTTTGATTTGCTAATATATTCGACTCCTTCCCAGCAAATAATTTTGAGCATATTACCAAATGGAATTAAAGGGAGTTCTTGGTAGTTTAAACCACATAATAATTTTCACCTTATGTTAAATCGTGCAATATGGTGCAAGTGATGATCTCTGACAACGTCTCATAAAAATAGTAAGATCTTTGACAAAACAGTTTTGACAAGTGGTATGGCGAAAATAGTCAGCTATTTTTCTGCAGATTTTACAATATTATTTATCTAGCGAGCAACATGGTCATTACTGGCGAGAATGAAGTTTGTCTTGAATCATCCGAGCGAGTAATGATATTTTCTTGCGAGTAGAACACTATACTTTTTCTGTGACTCATATGAGAAATATTTGAAAATGAAAATTTCAGAATGCTATTTCATTCTGGGTACCTGGAAATATTAAGGTCTCTGATGAGGCAAACTGTCTATTTATTAGAGAAAATATAAACGCTTCGAATAATATTTTGCCACAGATATTTAATAACAAACATACTTTCAATTTGCCGATTTCCAATTTGAACAATATGGAGTTTACTATCAATAATCTCAGTAATAAAATAAAAAACGGGACTGTTCAAGTTACACTTTTTTTGTAAAAACTTATAAGCTTAATTATGATAATTTTTTTCCTAATTTATTCGACTTCTATATAATGAAGACATTGTACATGCATTGTGGATTGATATGTTTTTACACACAAGCTGCGAACCGAATTGTTTTCTTGTTAAATTTGCTGTGTCTTGTTGTGTTAACTTCATATCTAAAAAGTGATGACTGAGACTTAGTTATCTCTTGATGAAGCTAACTTGGTTGGTGAAATGCGTGTCAGGAAATAGTTTTCCTATTCTGGTGTCACTAACTGAAATAATACCCTCACTTCGATATCAAAAGAGGTGAGGAATGGTGAATGTTTGGTACATCAGTCCTTACATTTTGAAATATGTGATTGGCAACACTATAAGCTACACTCTGTCTTACAAATGAGGAGGCCAAATAAGTTCATATATAAATAACCGTATTTTCGGAATTTTGAAGTATTTTTCAGTAATTATTTATGCTGTGCAAAGAGAAGATAATTTTCGTATCAATTTCATCATTCGTTTGTGAAATGAACTAATTACCAATTTGTTTGATATTGTTTTCCATCAATTAGTCCTCGGGTTATCTGCAATGTGCAGTTTATTATACGCAGGCTTCAAAAACCTTCGAACCGCTCTAGAACTGAAGTATCTAGGTTGAATAGTTGGTTATTCTTGACATTTATGGGTTTTCACTCCCCTGAAACCAAAAAAAAAACTTTTTGAAGTACATCAATTACAAAGGATAAATTTTTCAATATACATCAAAGAACAGAAAAAATATTGAGAATATTCTCCTTTCGGATGACGTTTCGGTGGCATAATTTTTTTTGTTTCTTGTAACCTGATATGAAACTGATAAAATCGTACACGATGTGACTATAAAATGGAAAATTTTTCACCGAAACATCTTATACACAAATATGTCTTGAATAATTTTGATTAATTTTCTTTCATGATTAGAGGAAGGAAACAAAAGAAATTTCCGAAAGTTATCCCAAATGAGTATATTTTTATTCAAAATGATTTCATATTGATTTTAATTTTTGAAGTTTATTTTTTCAAATAAAATTCGAACAATATTGAAGAGTTAGTCGTTTCGTGATTTTAGCGACCGTTCCTTACTGGGAACATTTCAGTTTGAAAATAAGACCTTTGTTATTTCTTTTACTTGAGAAAAAATAGGTAGATTCGTTCAAAAAATGCATTACCCGATCTACTTTGCTCAATTCGTACAAAATAGATACATTTTCAATTCGATTGATTCACTACCGGAAAACTGTAATTGGTAAACCCATCCTGAAGTTTTGATAGTGCTGCTTTTTTTCTCATTTGGTCATATTTACTCAGAAGGACCCAAATAATGTGTGTTGTTAGTTACTACTACTCCTCATCTACAGATATTCAATATGGAGTACCACAGGGTTTCATTATAGGACATTCTTGTTGAATTCGATTTGATCAATTGTCTATCTTGTGTCAATATGATTTGTCATTGAAACTGTGCATTCGTTTGATTTTGAGCCAGTTTCTCTGTGATAGTTCAGTGATTAGTCACTTCAACTACTGTGATTGGATATATTTATATGATTCTGAAAAAAAAAGAATACTAAAAGCTCACAATTTTCATAAGGAAGTTCAAATATAAATATAAAAATTATATCTATGATAGTTAACAATCTCAATTTTGCTCTTCGGATAGATTCTGCAATAGATTAATTTCATGTATCAATACTTTGAGGAATAATAACAACCAAATTTTTTATCCACTGTTATTTGTTTTTCTCCTCTTCATTCAAGCGTTTCTTTCGAGTTTAAGTAGATCTGAGTTAGACCACGTCAATGAGTACTAGAAATTTATTTTTTGATATTCATTTCATTTTTCAATGAAGGCGATTCATAATTATTATTATTGAATCTTGAGTTGTTGTCACATTTGAACAATTTTTCCATAAAGAATATAGAAAATTCAGATTTAACTTTTTGGTTACAACATAAAAACGATTCAATTCACAAATCAATACTGAATCTGTTATTGCGTTAACCAGCTGTCGCTACCCAACGAGCGAAAACCCTCAAAAATCAAAACGTGAGTGAGTTAAGAAATAATGAGGTATTACCTCATGCGATTTCTAGCACGGGTATCGGTTTACTAGATTATTTTGAAAATTCCATCGTTGAGAAATGAAAAACTTTCAACTTTAGCCTTCTTGCCTCTTAACCTCCGTCTTCTTTGCATTTGCTCTACTCTTTGGTGTCATTTTTCAACTTTTTATATATTGAATTACTTTTTCGTTATTTGAGGCAGTCAACTTTGAACGGCTGTTTTTCCAATTTTTTATAACACAACAATTATGGAAACTACAGGAAGACCAGGAATGGAGCGAATTATGTTTTTAACTCCTTTTTTAAATTGTTCACTATCATTGCATACCTCAACATTGTGACGGTAACTAGTTTTTGATAATTGAATTTTTTTTATAGAAATTCTTATAAACTGTCGATATTTACAAAATCTTATTGTGATAATAATAAGAACGATCTCTAATCCATATGAGCTATCCCGAGTGCGTGTACATACACACAAACTTTTCTCTTTGCATAGGAGTTACTTTTACTTCATACTCCTCTTCATAATCTTGAAAAGTCGATGATTCCACTGGGCTTTTCTCTTTGATATCGGTTGTATCGGTTGATTCCACCTACATTTTCTACGAAAATACTCGGTATAATGCTAGAACTCTTCTTGCCTTCTCATCGAACTCTAAATCCTCGAGGCATACCTTCGGCAAAGCCCGAGTCAAGCCTTCGTTTATCTGACGCTTCGGAAAAAAAAACACTTTATTTTATATCTTCCATATTTTTTTTTAAGACATCCGTCTTCGGCTGAATTTTAACTTTTGACCAATAAAATCAAACGAATAATTTCAGTATAAAAAATGTTATATCTCTTACATCATTAAAATCTCACTGTATTTGCAAATATCTTAAAAATCACATTTTCTCTGGTGCTGTGACAAAATTTCAACGTCAAATTTGCATTTGACTTTTCTGCTTTTCTATGTTTGTATTCATATGCCGATTTATA
>WOGO01007886.1:0-10905 GCA_015342085.1 Leptinotarsa defecta
GCAATGTTTATGCTTATGAATTTCCAAGGTTTTCAAATAATTGAGTTTGTAATCCTTCCTTCCATAGTGCAAAATTTCCGTATCGTTTAGATTCGGAAAATCGTGGTTGCATTCCAAGGAATAGTTTGAAAACATCGAATCATTTTTACCTAGTCTGAAGGACTTTTTATGTTCAACATACCGTTTTGGAAAATTTCGACCACATTGTCCCACATAAACACTCTGCAGCTACTTCGGGTGTTTCACAAAGAAGCAACCTAGGTCCACTTCTCTTTAACGCCTTCATAAACGACATAGTTGAGGTCATTGACATCAACTGTTTGATATAAGCGGATGACCTGAAATTATATTATAATTGGCATCGAGGACTGTCTTCAACTCTCCCTCAATCTGAAACGTGTTGGGCAATGGTGTTTTCGCAATAAATGTAATGTAATGTAATGACGTACATACTGAAAAGTCGTCCATTTTCATAACAATATTTAATAAACAATATTCCACTTCAACGGCCTCTCACATTCACCGATCTAGGTGTTACCTTCGACACAAAACTTTCCTTCGTACCACATATTATTATTGAAGCCATTCTGTCTGCTGCAAACAAAATGTATGTATTTATTGCACGAATCTCCAGAGATTTCGCTGATCCATCTACATCGAAAACCTTATACTATGTTTCATCAGATCAAAACCAGAATATATATCCATAATGTGGAATTCATCTCATCAATTGTATACAGAGAAAGTTGAATCAGTACAACGTCGTTTCCTAAAAGTTCTCTTCCATAGATCAGACAATATATATCCACCAATTGGATTTTCCCATGATGCATTGTTAGCTAGACATCCTATTAATAGCTTGAGTTGCCGTCGTGATTGTCACTCCACAATTTTTCTTTTTAAACTGATTAATAACTTAATTACTGACCCACATATTCTGCAAAAATTGGATTTCAATGTACCTAGACCAACCCCTAGAGTGGTTAATCTTTTTTTTCCGCCAACACCACGTTCAAATATTCCTAAACGTTCCCGTCTTCATAACATATGTGTCAAATGAAATTCTGCAAATTGTCAGCTCGACATTTTTTACTGTCCATCTCTGAGATTAGGTTTTTTTGCTTCATCTAATTCTATATGTATTGTTTTTATCTTATAACTTATTGTAATTATATTATGATTTGTATTGTGATTGACTCTGTTCTGTAGTTGGGTGTAATCTGTAGAATAGTGTATAAATAAATAAAAATAAATTACACTCCAAACACTTGAGCTTATAAACTCCAGAATTCTCCATCTTGTCCACTTCATCTTTGGCATTGAAAAGGAAATTTGATAACCTGGCATGTGATCTGAATGTCACTTTTCTTCTACGTTGTCTTTTCTGAAAAAATCCTCAATTGTCACTGTTTTTTCACCAAAATATGTTAGTCACAAATTTATTGATTCCTGTTTGTTTGATCTGGGGGTATATTAATTTGTAAGTAAATTTGAGGCATCGTTTTCTGACTAACTTCTGGATTGTGTCTGCGTTGAAAGTGGACAAGATGGAGAAATCTGGATTTCGTAAGCTTAAGTGTCCGGAGTGTAATAGTGTTTATATGGGACAAGGTGGTCTAAATTTCTCAAAAAGGTATACAGAACATGAAAGATCCTTCAGACTAAGTAAAAATGATTCGACGTTTTCAAACCATTACGATACGGAAATTTTGCGCTATGCAAGCACAGGTTGGAAACTCCATTATTTAAAATTCTTGGAAATTCATTGCGGATGTAATCTGCAGAATGATCAAATCGATCTAGTTTATTCCCTGTTTTGGATTTAACGTAACATTGTCACAGGTACATTTCATGTTAGGTACATACATTTCAATTAAATTAAGGACTTGTCTCCTACATACAGTAGATATATAAGGGCTAACATTCTGATTTATTTTCAGTTTAATGTAATTGTTCAAAAATATCCTTATATAGAACGAAACTGCAGTAATATTACTTAAAAATGAAAGTGGCAAAATAACATAGTTTTATTTCTCATTTTTCATGATGATCTCATACCACGTGGTAATGGCTACATCCATCAATTTATTGAGTTTATCCTTACAAGTGTAACTTTGGACTCCCATAAGTTTTTCAACTGATATTTTTATGATTCTTCCACACGTTTGTTTTATTTTCCTTGAATTTTTAGAAATAATTTATGAGAAAATTGAAAACTTCTCAATTATCGCATTTGTAGAACTCATACTTTCTAGGTCGGAAAGTTCAAAAGCAAAGAAGATAGAGCAGATGCAGAGTTACGGACACTATTAGGTAGCGATTTATCCGATGTGGAGAGTTTACAGGGAACTTTACCTTGGAGAAGAACACGTAGGGATGGAAACAATTCATTTAAGCGCACCACTAATGGTAACTTTACGGATGATGACGATGAAATTCTTGAAAGTTTAGTCAAGTCTGCTACAAAAGTTTCATCAACTAGAAACACGCCAAGGGAACGGAAAAGAACCCGACATATTGAAAGGAAGTCTCGTAAGTATTACACACATATTCTGAATTCTGACAAATGAATTTTGCCTAGAATCTGACAAATTCAAAAAACGATTAAATTTCAATTCAGAAAATAGTTAGATAGCTTCAAGGTAATGAATAACATTATATGTCACATACAATATATTGCATACTTTTAAAGGCAAACTCCTGTTTTCAAACTAGATAGATGAAAACTGATGGCTGTGTCTGAGAGTCAAATTTAATAACAAACTTAAAGGTGAAAACCGCATATCGATATTTAAGTATGATCGTTTCTGTGTTACAGCATGTTTTTGCAAAAAGTTGCTGTAACTTTTTTCTTGTCAAAAATTTCTTGTTTTTATGGAAACATTTCCTAAGCACTTTTTTACGTAGATTTCAATGGTGTAAAAAAACTTATTTCTTCATATGAAATATCAATAGTTATTGATGGAAAACTATTTTCCAATGAAGCACGCTGTATCTCCTGGTATCTGTAGAGTAAGGAGGGTGAGTGTAGATTCGCAGCACTTAGACCATATGTGACCCATTGTACATCCTCCCTAGGAGTTGTCCTCCTAGGTCATCGTCCATCCTGTCCTTTGCAGGAAGGTGAACAGGTCACAGCAGACATCTCCTTTATATTGGCAGGTGTAGGCCAAAACTCGCCGAACACACACTCTCTTTGGCTACCTTGAGGTGTCTCACGGTGGCCTCCGCGAAAGTTTTGAAAGGTGCAGCGATATTACTATCGTTGCGCGGCTTCTTCAACCTTCTTGGGGTTTCCTCCGTGAAGGTGCACAAGTGAGGGAGCTTTCCTGCAGGGGCAGCCGGTTCCTTGCCTTTATTTAAGGCGGAGCTCTTGGGGCCCGCCGCAGGAAGTGTCCTCGCTGTTGGAGGTGATCTGCTATGTCCAGCCTCATTCAAAGCGGTAGATTGGGGTGGAAATTTCTGTTCATCCCCAGCCACCGCCTTAGATTGAGGTGAGCAGTTCTGTCCAGCCTCGGGATTGGTTTTTGTTTTTGTTGTTTCTGTTGTTTCATTTATGTGTGTTCCCACGATAAGCAAGGGAAAAATTGGTCACCTCTGGCAGAGCCCCGCATTACCAGAGGTAGGCTGATTACAATGAGGTTTCGCCAAGGGGATCGTTCGTGACTGCATGTCACCCCGCGCATTCATCTGTCGGCACGATTTCTCACACCTTAACTTCCACATTGGCTTCCCGGACAGAACCTCTACTCCCCTGACCGTTCCCCTATCCGCCACCAGGGGACGCGCCCAATAGATAGCCCAACCCACGCTGTATATTCCTGCATATTTCAATAGAGACTAATAAAATTACCTTTCCAAAAATGTAGAACACTGGATATTTTGCTAGAGTCATCTTTGAAACACAGGGCTTTCAGGTTTTTTCATGACTTTGTTTAGCACACTTTGACCAAGTAGCCTTTGGACAATTCTGCGATAAAACAGAAAGAAATTGTTCAGTAGTTGCTATCAAATGTTAAGAAAGCTTTTCACAGCAGTAATTAAAATGCATAGTTTCAATAAAACTGATAATAATTTATATTATATTCACTTCTAATAAATGAAACTTCATCAACAATGATATTAATGATGATGAATAAAAATTATGAAATATATTTCTTCAGAAAAGGTGTTTGAAATATCTACCAGTTTCTCCTACACCAAGGTGATCCTTTTTCTGAATTAATTAGTTCAATAGGAGTGAGACAATCAAAACTTTGCATCACTACCGCTTCCATTTCGAACCTAGAATTGGTCGGTAATTGAAAAATTTGATGTTTCAACTTTCCCTAGAGGTGAAAGTCAATAGGCGTTAGGTCCGGTGACCTGGCCGAACAATGGTTGGATTCTTGGTTGGCTATCCAATTATTACCAAAATTCCCAGCCAAAAAAATTAGTGACAATTGTAGTGTTGTGAGGCGAAGCCCCGTCTTGTTGATAATATATTTTTCTGAGCCCCATTAGTGGCAATTCATCAAAAACAGGTTCAAGATTTTGCCTTAAAATTTCTAAATATATTTCAGATATGAGACTGTCATTACAAATGAACGGGTCGATAATTCTACCCTTGAAAACACCTGCACACACACTAAATCCAAATCTTCCTTGACTTCTCTGATCCAATATATATTTTCGCGTTGACGTTTTGGGATTATTTTCAATGGCTCCTAAAACACTATTTCTTCCAACTTCTTTTCCATATTATTTGATTTATATAATTTTGGCCTTTTCTTATCAAATTGACCAACATCAATTTGGTTGTGTCGCAATCTTGTCGCTAAATATGTCTCTAAAAAGTAGTCTTCTCTCTGAATATATCTCGTGATAAAAATTGCTTACTGCTTCTACATTTTCCACGGTTTGAATAAAACAGACTATCATATCCCATTTTTCATAATTCTCATACTTTATTGCGAATCTGTTTGAAAATTGAACAATAACCACTAATTGAGGAGCATCATTACTGCTTAAATCAAAATTTAACAGCTACTTTATCGCCACATCGTCCAAAGCCTATTTAATCAAAATGTACGTTGGATATCTCGTTGAAATGAGTTTTTACACTATTGAATTCTACGTAAAAAAGTGCTTGGTAAACCATTTCATAGAAACAAGAAATTTTTGATAGGAAACAAGTTACAACAAAATGCCCATTTTCGAAAAGCATGCTGTTGCTTTGAAAAGATAATAGATATCGATATGCGGTTTTCACCATTAATTTTGTTATAAAATTTGAAAACAGGAGTTTCACTTTGAAAGTATCTAATTTGGCCCACTATGCACATGCTATCAAACATTTACTAGAAGAATTTGATCTATTACAAGATTTTCATTCCTTCAACAACTGACTAATTCGAACAATAATAAACAAATGATTCCAGAATATTGAAAAAGTCAACCACCACCAATATTAGATTTTTTCAACTGAAAATTAGACTGATGATTTAAAAAAAAATTACCATAGATTTTGAGTTTTATCAGATTATATCTACATATCTACTCACTATTTGTAACTCGAAATTGAACTTATTTCTATTTTTTTGTTTCTCATACAATGATTGTCTGAAAAGTTTAAGTATGGGTCAATATTTCCAAAGTTAGTGGGGATGGAAAATATATACAGAGAAATCTACTTCTTTACGCATTCACCACTTCTTCACCCTTGCAGGCTGTATCCCAAGATCTTAAGTGGAACTCAATATCGTTAAATAATTTTGAAGGACTTGAAGAAACAAACATTTCTGCACAAACTAGAGGTATCCACTGTAACACGTTTCCGACAAAAAGGAAGATTAATGAAAACTCCAGTCGTGAAAAAGAGTTCTATTTTATTTTACAAAATGTTAAAAGTGACTATTATCAACCTCGTAACAGAATGTATGATGTTATAATAGTGCACACATCTGTGATACGTGGTCGTAGTTCTTATAAGTTTTCTGGTTTTGTCAGAAATGCCTGCTCCTTCACATATCCCCACAAGTCTGGACAGCGAGATCAAAAGACCTTGGTGGCTATTTAATATGCCTCTACGCCCAATCCAACGACCAGTAAATTCCTCATCTAGGTATTCTCCCACAGATAATATGAGATACGTATTCATGAGTTACGTATAGATAATACGAGAGATAATACTGCTAAAAATTGAATTGTAGTCAAAAGCATTTTTCAATAGCAGCTACAATTCCAGGTGTGATGGCTTCTTCTAGAAGTTGCAGATATACGTGTCTGTAAGATTTCCGTCGATAAAAAAGAATCAATTATCGTATTATCCATAATTCCGACCATACGTTCAATTTCTTAGGATTCTGTGACTGGGCATTTTCAATCTATCGAAGATTATTATCATTACAGTGTCAGCAGAAACCAATTATTAAAAAAAATGATCCATCACTGAAACATAACCGATAGAGATGGTTGGGTTGTGTGACGATTTAATTTTCCGAAGTTTCAAAAAACTGTAATCTTTGATGGATTTCAAAAGGGCCAAATTTTTGCTGTCTCGAAGTGTCATGTACATACAGCAGCAGCCATTGTGCGCACTGCTTGCTTAGGTTGAACAACAATATTACCTTAAACTTGAATTTGAGCCTCTTTGATTTCAACAGACGGGCGACCGGATTTTGGAGTGTCTTTTATGCTAAAAGTTGCATAATACTTCTCACGTTACTAGAAGAAACTGGTCTATCGGGTTGTGATGCACTATTTGGAACCTTTGGTATAGTAACGAATATTACTGGAGTTCAATTCCTACAAAAAACCGTTATTTTTAACACCTCGACAAGTGTTTCCATCACCACGTGATCATCTTCAAGAGGAAGAATAAAATAAATTAGATACAGTATTGTCCTTATTTATAACTTGGATACCTCTGCTAGGTCTGTCTGGGAGAACAGCATTATCTTGCGGCCTCATAATAATTACGATTAGCTTGTCCATGAAGTAAAATTTTTTGTTTCCATTCGAGCTAACCATATCGAAAGGAATAAAATAAAATCGTGAAGTTTACTATCGCCTCTTCAATGTCAATGTCAATAAAAAACTGAATCGACTGATATTACTATAATCTCAAATCGAGATATTACAAAAATGTCTATATATCTTCCCTGAGTTCGGATATATTAGCCCATGCTACGCCTTTTAGGACAACTGGTCATTTGTCATTCAATTTCATTCAATAATGTATTCCACATGTTCATTAATGAAATGGTACCTTGCGTTTTCATATATTTATATTGTCGTATTGAGCGCAGCACCTGGTGAATCATATTTTTTTGTATATAGTAAAGCATTCACGAACACGAGAGAATATTCCATGTGGAAGAGATTCCCCTTGAGCGACTTATTTTGGTATGTGGGTTATTATGTGTGAGCTATTATTATGGTGGGAATACAAATCAAATACGCTAATCAACTATGAAAACTTTTCACAAAATTTCTCAAATCATATAAATCGATCTAATATTTGGAGCAGTGTTTTGATTCGTAGTCACCATGCCCGAAAGACATTAGAAATATCTGTTTAACATTTTTGTGTGCTTACTAATCATTATTTGTGATCATGTCTCTAAAAATATTCCAAATACCTTTAATAATATGGAAATGGAATTTTCGAAAGATAATTTCAATGCCAGATTCATACAGGGTGGGGCACCGAAAACTAAACAGATCGAATATCTTCAAAACACATTTGTTCTGAAAAAAATGCAAAAACACGTCGATTTTTAATCCAAGGGAGACATATTCCTATCATAACCTCAACTGTCATACATCTTTCCCCACCCCTCGGTGACTATCACCCAAACAATTTGAATAGGGAAAATAGTAAGTGTGACACATGTTGAAAAGGGAATTTCATAAGGAATTCAGCCATGTCAATTTAAGCTTCCTAACTTTCGATTTTGGCGCCTTTATGCAGGAAAAAAGCTGTTCCGTATTCCAAATTATGATACTTCATTCGCAAGCTAATTTGACATAAATTTGGTGACAATGCATTATGGAGGTTTTCTAGGGAAAAAACAAGATGGCGGCTTCACAGTGGCGGACAAGATTTGCAATTATGGTGGATTTTATTCAAAATTGATAAGTGGTGGTTTTCAGGGTGGGAAATTATGAATTGTTTTTCAATGCAAAAATCAAGATGGTGGCTTCAAAATGGCGGACGAAATTTGTAATTATGATTCGATTTAACCCGACATTGAAAACGAATTCTTCAAAACACATCTGTTGTGAACATAATGCAAAAAAAAAATCCACAGAAGCAGCGCTACGTGTGTGCTGCACGCTTAACAAACAGCAGAAACAGCAGATTCAGATGAGGTGAAAAAATGTATGTTAGAAGTAGTCACGGCATTTTTTGAACAAAAAGAGATGTCGCTGCATTTCAAAGTATTTCATTATCAGCGAGAATTAATACACGAAAAACGGAAATTTTTGTTGCTGATATTATAAAAACACTCTTGTTGAACTTCTGTCATGTGACATTGTTGATGATGAACAAATGTCTATTTTCGTAAGATTTCTTGATATTGAGTGACATATTTCTAGGAAAGAGTTGCTAAGAATATTGCCGTTGAAAGGTTACACTCGAGGAGAAGATTTATTCAAGGTCATTGATGAACTTATTACTAAATCCAACATTAGTTAAGATAAAATGGTGTCGCTTTCAACTGACGGAGCCCCAGCAATTATATAATATAATTATATCTTTCTGACATCGTATTCTGACTTAATTGCAACACGACAAAATGTGCGTTGGTTAAGTAAAAGTCAAGTTATTGAAAGTTTCTGGCTGATAAAAGAAGAAATAACCTCCTTCTTGCAAAACTTAGATACGGAGGGATCCAGAAAGCACAAACAAGCGTAATATGGTGGTCGTGGCTTTTTTAAAAGATATTTTGAAATATTGAAATTCGCTCAACACAGAATCATAAGGAAACGGAAAATTAATGTGTTATCTGATACAAAACGTATCTGCTTTTCGTCGCAAGCTGGATATCTTTGAAAAAGATATAGCAAGACAGGAATTTATTCATATTCCGACAATTCTTTAATATAAAAACAACTCCGAAGAAGACATTGCAGTGTTTGTGAAATTTCTGGCCGATCTTAGGAACAAATTTGCTACAAGATTCCAAGACTTTGCAGAGATGGGCCAGCTTTCTCCGTTTCTTAGATCGTCATTTGAAGTTGATGTAACAGCAGAATGGACAGATGTGGCTGTTTGGCTCGACATATGTACGTGAAACATCTTTCTCAAAGATTAATTTTTTGAAAAACAAATATTGTTCGAGATTGAAGGACGCCCACCTAGAAGACACACTTTAAATTTGCTGTTCCTCTCGAGAACCAAACTATAAACAACTGGCTCAAGACCGTTGGTGTAATTTCTCACATTAATTTTAGGTCTTGTGTTTCATAATTCAGAATTCGATTTGAAACCAAAATAATACATAGGTAGCATTTTTTATCGGTTGTTTTTTTTCTGGACCTCGTAAAAATTTTCCCACAGTTACACAGTTATACTGTTGGCGATACAAATCGACAAAATGTATCATAAAGTGCATCAGCAGCAGCCGTCACTGGTCAACAGAAGAGGTCCGATCCTGCTCCACGACCACGCCCGTCCGCACGTGTCACAAATCACTCATAGAAACGAACAAAACTCTTGAAACAACCTAATATTTCATTATTTTCTATAAACTGACGAATGAGGTGCTATACAAATCCTCATACTGTAATTCACTAGCTAATATAGAACATCCTTGACGATATAGTCTTTTCAATTTTATATAATTATTTTTCATAATCTTTGGGTAATGAAAAACCAATTTAAAAAACTTGTACATTAAACTGCTACATTTTCAGTATCCCAATAGAAGTTTGAAGTGCTTTACAATCAAGCTATACATATTTGGTATTTGGAACAAATTTGTTGGATAAATTGTTAGTGTTAAAGTTGATTATGCAGTTGATTTTTCCTCACAACTAACAGCAATTTTGCATGATAGTATCAGTAATAATACAATTCTTTCTACTTTTCAGTTCGTAGGACATTGAAAAACGGCCTTTCTGAGGAAGAGAAAAAACATCTATCTCTCTACATAGAAGGATATCATCTCTGATCTGCGAATACGTCTAATACTCAAGCTTTCATGTGACATTTCAATGTGATATTTTTGTGGCTGCTCACTCATTTTTTGTTTGTATTTATTAATGAACACCTACTGATGTATAGTTCAAGTTTTATAGTTACTTTTTATTTATTTGAATATTGTTAAAGATCAAAAACACCTACGAATGGTTGTTAAAGTTTTCAAGTTCTGTTTTTTGAAATTGTTACTAGTTTTGACCAATTGCTTTTTTTCAACAATCATCCTTTTCAACAGCTAACTCTCCAGTAATTATATTGTACGAATAACAATGACTACAACAGACTTCCTTCATTTTTTACTATTTCGAAATACTGCCGACTGAATAACTTACCTACTGTACACATGAAATATTCAAATATACACCAATTTATTGAAAGGTCTTTGTTTTCATTCAGCAAGCAGGGAGGATGCATATTGATTATCGAATCGAAACAGATATTCTCAGGACCACTACGAACGTAATATATGTATATTGATTCAAAATTTAACCTACATAGAAAACTGTCAATCCCCAGGAATACCTAAAATTCCTAGCGCTGGGAAAGAATTAAGTATGAATGTTGACAAGAGCATTTGCTTCTTCTGGTGACATAAACGCCTAATTAAAGAGCTAGTAGGCCGTGGTCGAATGAAACCTGAAGTATCAAGCGTTTCGTCTGCTACTGCGTCAAACATCATCAGTGATATGCGCGTTTGCTGCAATGACAAAAGTTAT
>WOGO01007887.1:0-10905 GCA_015342085.1 Leptinotarsa defecta
CATAGTGATTAGTATGGTTTTCGCAGGTCTAGAGATACAGAGGTAGCAGCAATGGATGTCAGTTCAAAAATTCAAACCGAAATTGATAATAATGGAAAATGTTGCTTCTTATTTTCAGATTCATGTATTGGATACTGTACATCATGATTTATTAATTTCATAATAATTTGGCATTAGAGGGAATATCCTGAATGATAGACTGAGTCATAGACGTTCCGTGTAAGAGACCGTCGATGGGTGTCTTTCACCATCAACGCTGGTGTTCCGCATTGTATATCAACGACTTATTGGAGAAAATCGAAAATCCAATATATTGCTTTGCTGACGATATCACACATGTCTAGTCCTTCCATTTGGATTTCAGGACATCGGCTACGGAGGCACATCTTCACCGACAGCAGGAGGTTGCATATTTTAATGAGGACCTAGAGGTGATTGCGAATTGGGGTAAAGGTTCAACTCAATGCCGCAAAAACTCTGGCATTGGTGTTTTTCAAAAAGATAAATAACTCCGAACAGGATATAATAATGTCAGAGCAGACAATTCTGCTTTCGAAGACAAATGTTTTTTTTGAAGAAAACCGATGCCTGGGTTTTTATGGCATTGAATTGAACCTGGTTAGTGTCATTCCTGTTTGAACTCACTTCTTGTATCAATCCTATAGTTGTACCGATCCTATAATTATTGATAACAGTTCGATCAGTTATACCAAATGAATTAAATTTCTAGGATTATATATTGATGAATATTTATCATGGAAAAAACATATTGAAATCATTAAAGTAGCACCTTTCATTGGTATTCAATTCAAAATCAGATTGAAGATCTCAATCATAAATTTCATCGAAATCAATAATATTCATAGATATGACACTCGACAAACAAAATTATTATCAGTTAGTAATTTCAAACTTATATTTGGACATAAATCGATTCATTATTATGGAATTATGATACATAAAACAATTTTTGAAGAAATGAATGAAATCTGAAACTGCTACAAAATCAAAAATCAATCGAAAAATTATATAATGAATTGAATTGTAAATACAAGATGATATGATTTTTAACAAAGCCAGAATCATCCAATTGTTATGACATCAAATATGGATGATTTCACATTTGACTGTTTGCTCGAATTGATAATTCTTCTTGTGATTTTTGGTTCAATTATTTATATATTTTTTTAATTTTTAATATTTATTCACTAACTTAACTTATGAACTGCTCATAATAATTACTTGTATTTTTTGTTCAATATTTCATTATTTTGATGAATCTGTATCTTCAGTAAAGTAGGTTAATCTCTGTTAATAAACATTCAATAATTCTTGAGATATTGGAGACAATAAACAATTGTTGAAGAAAACAGATAAGTTTTGAGAAAGAGACTATTTTGTTTATTTTTATTACAATTTCTTCAAATCAATTATTGTATATAGATACATAAAAAATGACCATAAACATCGATTAATCTCTGATAAAATTATTGTATTTGTTTTTCATCTCTCTCTCTAGATACGATTGAAATATCAATATGGTTCATAGATTGGATTAAAAAACCGTCTGAACTCAACTTAACCTTTTCATTATTTTCGACTGAAGACGTTCCTTCATCATCATTATTATCAATTAAGGAGAACCCGAATAAAAAAGGACTGAATGAAGAAGACTTCGACTGCGGGTGATGCAACAAAAACACAAATATGATGCTGGACAGTTCCATCATCATAACAAAAAAGAAGTGAAGGAACAAAATGTTCATAAATAATGCAGAATAATGTACTTTATTGAAACAAAGGAAACTTCTCGACATCCAATTTGCTGGAATCCAACGGACAACCTGGATCACCAACGTTGGCTGCAACTTCGGCTTACTGGGATAAATACAAATGTCATTTGTTTAATTATCAAGTTCCCATTGTAATTTGCTTTAATTAAAGTTGGAAGTTCTCCGAAATTCCGAATATGTACCGCACTTGGACTGCCGTGTAACTCTTGTTGGCAAGACTTAATAATTAATTTGACTACGATATCGATCAGGGAAATGGTGACCGGTAAGTTCTTGAAACGGGTTGTTTGGATATTAGGAGAATAATGAAAAATTACGTGCCCTTCACAACAAGAGGAAATGTGAAAATAAATATGTCAACGTGATGTTATGGAAAAAGAAAATCAACTGTTTGTTCACAGTGAATAAAACAAAAGTAGATTTCGAAAGTGTGCAGGAGAATCCGAAGCAGTCGATCTCGCGTTGCTAAGAAGAACTCAGCCTTTCGCAGACTAAAACTTGTCGATTTTTGCGTCGTGACTTAGGCCTGCACCCATACAAAATTCAGTTAACCCAGCAACTCAACCTAATTTTCATCAAAGATCATATTCATATAAAATCATAAAAAATATGCTATGGGCCACATACAATTTCCAACCCTATAGTTGATACCAGAGCTCTAATTCCTATAAAACTCCTGATTCCAGGAAGTCCCTGAGTTAATCTATGATTTAGAAACAGCTTTGTTAGACTAATACTGAAACAGTTCAATTTCAAGATCCTTGTCTTGATGAAGTACATGTTATCGTATTCAAAAATGCGATAATAAACTCATGCCGGTGTTTAGTAGGCCCTATAATCTACCTTGAAATATGAAGGTTTTCCTTCTTGTTGAGAAAGCTATATAGTTCATCTTATACTCAACAATTTGATAGTTTTTTTTTGGCATATTCTGTCTTTATCGGAATGGAATGAAACATGGTATGTATTGATTTTCAATCATCCAAAATTGACGTATGTTTTGGTATTTTTGTTATTCTCAGGCTATGAAGTATCATATAAATCACAAACAAAGAAATATAAAATGGGAAATGAATAATATTCGAAATGTTCAGTAAATATTCTCTTTGGATCGATAAAATGATAAAAAATTGAAGGCTAGGCCACAAAAACAGAGATTTTACAGAGTACTTTACTCCATCTACGTAGTTAACAACTATGTGTCATTATTCTTGAAACATAAGTCTTTAATCACTGTCACTGTTGTGATCAAAATGAATCGATTGTGACTATATATAAAAAAATTGCATAGGTGCTTCCACGGGAATTCATGGGTTTGATTTGATAGTCTAATTAAGACACTTACTAGACCCTCACTCTGATGGGACAAATCTAATGAATAAGTAAACCAAATAGAACTCACAGTGAAGCAAGCAAGACCTTCAAGGGTATCTACTCTGATTCCACGTCACAGAAAACGGCTTCTACAACAGTAAATAGGTAGGTAGGTCTGAAGTAAGTGGGTCTATTCGACCCTCCACCGCAACGCACAAGGGTTTATTGTGGCACACACCTATTCACACTCGGCCAAATAAACCCAGCTTCTTAACGAAGTTGATTAGCATGTATGGTGAGTGGTCTTTCAGGTCAGATGTTGAGAGAACGGATCTGCCGAACTCAAGGAACCTGATTCGGTCACCAGCGGGGCAGACACAAAGTATATGCTCTGCTGTTTCATCAGTTTCCAGACAGAGGCGACATACACTGTTTTCGACAGTCCAAGTCTCTGCATATGATGTTTCAAATGACAGTGACTTGTAAGAAGGCCTGGTAGACATTGTAGTTCATCCCTACTGTAGTCTAACAACTGTTTGGTATCAAGTTTCGAAGAGTGAATAAACCCCTTGGAGTGAGTCAATCCTGGAAGATTCTGCCAGAAGTCCATAAATCTTCTTGCCATCCAGGCGTTCAATGTTTACTTGACAAAGCCTAAAGCGATGCCAATGACAGGTTCTGGTCCGATGCAGCTGCTTGCACGGCAGTCAGCAGCTTCATTGCCTTCCAGGCCAGTAGGGCCAGAGCTTCCACCGCCGCTTGACTGCCCGAGAATATTTTCATTGACTTGTATGTGAAGTTGGATCTATCCAATCTCTCCGCACACAATTCAATAGCGTAAATTTCCGCTTGAAATACAGTCGCATAGGTTCAAAGGCAGGTTGAGAAACCTGTATCATTGTTCTAGTGTGTCAACTGTGTCTTCAATAAAAGTGTGTTATTTATTTCAAACTGAACTCTAATAATCAAATTCTGATATTCTTTCAGTTCTGCAAATTAAAAACAATTTATTGTGACTTTTTGATAAAGGAGGAAGTTAGTACGAGCCTTGTCATGGTCTAGTTGGGTTTATAGAGTTTTCATTTCAACCTAAATGCGTATAAAAGTTATTTTTAACAGATTTAATATATTTTGAGTACCTAACTCATTTCATTTTTGAAGTAGAAGATTAAATTCTTTTTTGATTGATTTCAGATTCAAGATAATCGTAGCGTGATGCGATCTACTTATAAAATTTATCTTGTAGGAATGTTTGTAGGTTTTTGTAATATCGATTACTAGCTGTTGTCATACCAACTTGGAATACTTATTAAAAGTAATTCTAGATTCTTTATTAATCATCAAGGTGAAAAAGCATAAGGCAGTGTTGTAGGATCAAAAACTTA
The DNA here is from genome assembly GCA_015342085.1 of Leptinotarsa defecta. Lineage (NCBI taxonomy): Eukaryota > Metazoa > Arthropoda > Insecta > Coleoptera > Chrysomelidae > Leptinotarsa > Leptinotarsa defecta. The sequence continues at coordinate 4,493 of WOGO01007887.1, forward strand.
GTAAATCTCATATGAAATTGTTCAATATTTGGGTTTACGCAGGGCTAAACTCCAACCGAAAAGTTCATGTCGTCCTTTCAGTCATCTCGAAAGCCTTCGACCGTGAATGGCACGAAGGCCTTCTGCATAAGCTAGTTGCGTTCGACCTGCCTCGGGGCCTGATCCGGTGGATTGGGTCGTTCCTGAAAGACAGAACATTTCAGGTTAGAGTAGACAACAAATAGATCCTCGCTGGAGTGCCACACGGGGCCATGCTCTCTCCTACGCTGTACTCACTTCACACCAGCGACCTTCCGAAGTTTGACCGTGTGAGAGGAAAGCCGACACGGCTCTCCTCTCACACACATCATCCATTGGTCGGGAGCTCGTTATCGTCTACATGCAACGTGCATTGGACAACCTCGAGCGCTAGTACCTTGAATGGAAGATCCGAGTGAACCCGCAAAAGACTCAGGCGATAACCATGGAAAGAACGATATCTTCTCCGGCCAGAAGTGTGAGGATCTCTGGAAGGGAGATCGACTGGCAGGCGCGGCTAAAGTACCTCGATCTTCTAATAGACCGTAGGCTCATCTAGAATCCGCACATTATGTACGTTAAATCAAAGATTGAGGGACGAATAGCTATTATGTACCCTTTGATCAACAGAAGATCAAAAATGAATCTTTAAAACAAAATTACCATCTACAACACGATGTTCAAGCCTGTCATCATGTATGCTTCAGGCGTCTGGGCTCCGTCCAACATCTCTATCCTGGAGAGATTCCAAAATAAGCTAATACTAATGATTGTGAATGCTCCGTGGTTCGTGCGGAACGAAACCATCCCCAGAGATTTGCAGCTGCCTGCCATTCAGCAGTCCATTCAGTCGAGAAATCGGCGAGTTTTTGTTAGCGCGGAATCTCACGAAAATCCATCAGTTAGGGAAGCTATAGATTATGCTGTAGACAACCCCTTCCGAAATAGAAGGCCTCGACACTCTGTCGCATGAGGCCCTCATATCATCCGTTAACGGATGAACAAATTTTTCTTCCATCCCACCCCAGTCAGGTAGGGGTACCCCGTGAAGGGCGGACAAAAATCAGCTACAAGGGTAAGTTCCAACCTGATTGAACTGAGGATGAACTTGGTATTTGGGTTTATCTAATCCTCAACAATACGCAGGTCACTTCTACCGAAAAACTTGGGCAACTCTACTAGGTAGATAATGCAGGTGATAATTGAAAAAAAAACGTAGCGATTGGAAATCGAACTCAAAGAGACTCAAATAAGAGATACCAAAATTTTACAGTTTGGACAAAATGCAATATATTTTCCTGCGTACGAGTATATATTCATACACTAATCAATACCACAATATTATTATTATTATTATTATTATCAATTGACGATTAACAAAATAGTTGAAATAATTTTGATATAAGTTAATGTATAATAAATATTAAGCAATTTTTTGGGAAGTTACTTATTTTCTTCACTTCATTTCATGGAACGGTAAAAAAAGTATCGAAAAGTATATTTCACTTCACTTAACATACTATTTTTTTCATTAATACAGCCCCACAAAAGACGATAAAATAATAAAAATTCAACATTCATTATGGTTTTATTTTTTCCACAATATAAATACTTCTGAATAAATGAAAGTTATTTACATAGAAACAGAACTAAAATGGATCTAATCAACACATATGTTGCTGATATTCAAACTCTTTCCCCAAACTGAAGTGAAGACATCAGAAAACAAACGAACGAAATACGGAGTTATCTATTGATAGTGGTCGAAGGTAGTGTTGCTAGGTAAACACAAAAGTTCAATTTGTAGAGATTTTGCTTTATCAGCGATAGTAATATCTAAATGGCTAGATGCGCCATCGAAAATAAGGATCGTTGGAGGAGGAGGCATAAAGTTTGAAAAATGGTCCAACCATTTAATGAAAATCTCCATTGTCATGCTCCCTTCTTCTCCCAGTTCGTTCCAAAAGGTTATTCAACGTTTTAAAATAATCATCAACAATAAAATGATACAATTTCTGGGCACGCGCTGGGTTGAACTGCTGTGCTTTTCGCTGAGAAATATTTGAGTGACGTTTCATAAATGATCGGTACCATTCCTTTCCCGCTAATTGTTTTTCTCTGTTAAATTAATGGGATATATTAGGTATTTCACAAATTTTTTAAACACCTATGAAGTACACTAGGAGTAAACGGAAGTCCTTTTTTTGCGAATTTAATTATTTTTTACACCAAGTCATTTCCTTGTTGTTAGGTTAGAATGGATTTTGCTCCTACTACTCGTTTTTTCGATCCAGTTTTTAGGTGGTTTCTCAATGTCCGACGAGGGATACCACTTCGCTGTGACACAGAGTCTTGGGAATGGCCTAGCCTTAACAGTTGCAAGCCTTCTTCCATCATGTCTTCAGACCACTTAGCCCTAGTTCCATGATTTTTCTTACCCATATCTGAAAATAAAAAAAATATATAAATTTTTAGGATAGGTCTTCGTACCAGATACAAGTTAATACGTATGCCGGGTAATAAGGCCGGGCCTTAATACTTGTCTAGGCAGGTAATAAGGCCCAAGCCTTATTACACGTCCAATACGTTTACACTTTTTAAGGTTATCAGAAAGTATCAATCAATTAACATCTCAAAAAAATCGTATACAACAATTGCTAATATTAACGTGAACATATGTACCCAAATATAGATAACAATTTTGTGTAATAATGAAAATATCACTCACCTCTTTGTAAATGAAAGTCCAAGAAATCGGTTGACAACGTGCAGCCAGCTAACGGAAACGCTACTGCGCCTAATCCATGTTTCATTCAGGTCATTTGGAAGCTTCCTTCATGTAGATGGGGCTAGAAGCATAGAATAATGATTCTGTTGTGACTTTGAACGATATGGCCTTACAACCTGTGTGGCCTTATTACCCAACGGTACTTTAGACCACCGGGACAATATGTACTCATTCCAAAAGGTGAACACCTTAAAATTTTTCTGATTCCGTTGATTATTCATCGTTTCGAAGTACAACTCAGTACACCTCGAACTTCACTGTTCAAGAACTCTTTCATTTGGAGAACGGCGTTTATATGGAACAAACCTCCTGGGAACGTTTTTCCAAATGGATTTGATCTTCAGCGATTCAAATCCAATGTGAATCACTATTTTCGCAAAGGCACTAAGAGAGCTTTAAGGATTTTCATGTAATGCTTGTGTTTCGCCCTTAAAAAAAAGAACAAATTTTGAAATTCTGAATATCAAATAGTAACTTGTATAATCAAATATACCATGGAACCGATATTTCGAATATTTGAGCAAATACATGTCAGTTATAACAATTGACTAATTGATCTCCCTAATGATCATTCTCGTAAAGCTTTCCATTTTTGATTTTTTCTAAATATTCTATTGGAAATTTTCCATTATCAGACATTATATTCTGACCAAAACATGCTGCAAAAATCATGAAATTATCTCTATATCTATTGACTGTTAGATACAGAAATTATTTTTGTAGAAATGTTAAATTTATCGAAGGTCCAATTCACAGACACTGAAAAAAGTGTCAAATACAAAATGAAAATAGCAGTAACTACTTTGAAATTTTGGGAATTGAAACAGAAATGACATTAGGAGGGACATTGAATAACATTAATAAGAAATACCAGGTGTTTTCACGAGTGAATCGAAGCTTGTCAAATCTATACGTAGTAAAATCAAAGAAAAGTCGTACTAACTAGAGCAGTTGAAGGCAACACTGTAGTTGCTATTGACCGACATGGCTAGGTCCACAAAACCCTAGCTTTCTTGAATTCAGGAAATTTTGAAATACTGAAACGTGATCCGACTATTTCTTGACACACGTTTTTGAAAGAATTCGATCCCACTTTTAAATGATAGAGAAAAATCCAGAATACCTGTGATGGACTTCCAATATCTAAAATTGTACTCACTAATAAAACTGCACAGAGTTATCCGATTAGACCAGTAGTTTCCTTTGTCACTGCACAATCAGTGAAATTATCAGAAAGATTAATCAGTATCATCATAAACCACAGTCAATTTCAACTTGAATTTATTGTGCGGAATTCAAATGACTTGATAAATAATAATAATAATAATAATAATAATAATAATAATAATAATAATAATAATAATAATAAATGGGTTTTATTCATTGACCTACATTGTTTATAAAGAAGAAGTAGATACAAAAATAATGAAAGGGCGAAGTTCAGCCGAGGCTGTTTTACAACTTAACCTAGGGGATAGTATGTATTATATAGAAATATAAAAATAATTACCTAGTATACATTGGTAAGTGAGTAGTTCATGAATCTTTGTAAAACTAAGAAAAAAACATATGTTATAAATTTCAAAGTAAATATTAAAAATTTGTATAGCTTAAAAAAAGTAAAATATATAGTAAAACATAGACAAAAGTGAGACAAAAAGAAAATCATATGAGCAAGGCATAACATGAATATATCATCTATCCAGAAGACTTCAGATATGTTTTCAATTTTTTCCTGAAATTGTATATAGTGTAGTGTCTCAATTCATAACATAAAGAACATAACTCCACCAGAAAACGCAAAATTAATATCCTTCGATGTGCAGAATCTATTTCCCAGCATACCCACTGATGATACTAGTTATAGAATTATCATAGAATTTAGTTATAGAATTATCAGCTAAAAATCGAGTGAACCCAGTTATGAAAAAAAAATCATTGACCATCTGTCGTTACGTCTCAAACAAAAAATTATTTTCAATTCAACAGCAACATTTATTCCTCTTCGGAAGGTTTGATTATTGGAAATCTGTGGAGCCGTCTACTTGCGGAAATTTTCATGGATAGCCTAGAGAAGTTGATTCTTAAGCATCCTTTAAGTATTTCTTGAATTGGTATAGATATATGGATGACGCAAAAGCAATTCGGTAGGTTTCTCCTACTGATAAGTCAGATAATCAAAATCAAAATATAAAAGAATTAACATATTTTGGACAAACACCAGGAAAAGGGGCTTCATTTTTGAATAAACGAATAAAATAAAATTGCATATAGAACAGGTAATACGTTGTTAAAGTTAGTTAAAAATAATATATACAAAACATCCACCAGGAGTATATAAATTAAGTTGTGGAACTTGTATATATTGGTCATACTGGCAGAACATTTGGGAATAGCATCCAAAAACATCATATGAGCTACGTGAATGAGAAAACAAGTTCAACATATTCAAATCATCTTGAATGACCAATTGGATTTGAATAGATCACAATCATTACTGAATTTGTTTTCTTAGAAACCGACACTGTATTATTGATGTAGAATTGATATAATATGCTCTAGATAATCATCATTTGAGGATGTACCTTAGGTATATAAAAGTTGAGTGGATGGTAATTATGAGTTGGGGTAATTATGATCAAAGAAGTACCTGATTAGGTATCTCTCACTTATGAATACCTGGGGAATATGAAATTAGTGTATATAATAGAATTAACTTTCAGTATGTCATTCACTACGGAAAAGCTAATGTGATAGCGAAACATGTGATATTTATGATATATTTTTGATAATAAAGTTGTGAGGATCAAATCGTAAGGTGTAGTTCATGAAATTTATCGAATGATATTATGATGATGAAATGTCTAGTCACAATATTAGCCAAGTCCATCATACTCTTGAATTTGATGTTCATGTATGACAGTTACTTCTATCGACTGCCTTATACTGATCATTCATGCCTGGAGTTGAATCTTTTTTAGATAAATTCCTTAATGAAAATATTCAATCATCTGAGCTCATTTGAGGTTGTTTCAAAAGTTTTGTCCATTTCAATGTTATGTGTTTTTGTAGCTCCATATCTCAATGAATATTTAATCTACTATACTGATCCATAGAAAATTTTGTACTCCATACATTGATGCTGTTGACTGTTTCCAAGTTTTCATTGATCAATATATGATGTCATTAAGCAATGTTTGGCCAATTTTTCTCTAAGAATTCAAATTGAACCACAGCGTTGCCAAAACAGCCCTGAAAAATAAATATACTTAGTTTAAAAAACTAAAAAACACGCTTTTAAAGAACATCGAACTAAAAAGTTGAAAATATTTTTTTTAAATAAGCTTCACAATAATACTAGTATTTTTCGTTCGTTATTGTTTTAAGCTTATTTAAAAAAATATTTTTAACTTTTTAGTTCGATGTTCTTTAAATGCGTGTTTTTTACTTTTTCAAACTATATTTATTTTTCATTTTTTAGATTCGTATGCTATAATGCTATAGTCTTTTTAAACTATATTTATTTTATCTAAACTTTGGGATCAATCAGCCGTATATTGTTACAAATGAGGCAGCAGGCGCGCGTGTTAATAAAACATCCTTTTTT